>JAUTBX010021013.1:0-13821 GCA_032361465.1 Lepetodrilus tevnianus | reverse complement strand
GTGTGTGTGTGTGTGTGTGTGTGTGTGATGTGTGTGTGTGTGTGCTGTGTGTGTGTGTGTGTGTGTGATGTGTGTGTGTGTGTGTGTGTGTGTGTGTGTGGGTGTGTGTGTGTGTGTGTGTGTGAATCAGTATACGAGAAAACTATATAGTATACAGTATACATATTCAGACATCAAAACATGTATTCAAGAAAATTGATGACCAGATAAATCTGTTTTACTTTGATGTGTTCAAATTTAAGGATAAATGTGATAATATTTTCCAACTCGGAAATTGTTTTACGAGACCATATAAGAATATTCATACATCAAAACAAGTGTTCAAGAAAATTGGTGAACTTATAAAATTACTTTAATGTTTACATTTTGAAATTAAAAATAAATGTGATCATCTTTTTCAACTGGGAGAATGTTTTACGACACATTCAGTAGTGTTTTTAAAGGTAAACAGATTGAACTCGCTGTGTGCGTGTGTGTAAGAGTGTGTGTGTGTGTGTGTGTGTGTGTGTGTGTGTGTGTGCGTGCGTGTACGTGTGTGTGTATGCGCATGCGTACGTGTTTGTAACAATGTACTAGTATGTATAAAATAAATTTCGTCTTGCATCACTGGCGATTAATATCTCACACCACTAATTTACTAACTCTACATGCCTACTGCGGGGATTGTATTGTAGCCTGCCGACTGGCGACCATGAATGCTTCTAAACACAACACAAGTAATGATTAACTACACGTGTAGTATCACTTTTTATATTCTGACTTAATTTTTTTTCCCCTACTGTGAGACCCATAGAAGAAGCATCATATACATGATAAATGATTGTGTCAAATACGACCCCCACACACAGTATACACCAACCCCCTTCCCGCTGGGTGTGTTCGCGAGATGTAGTAACAGTGGTGTACGTCCGGGCACGTTTCTACGTCCACTTCTCTTAATGGTTTGTTTTAAACTTGTAATTAGAACCAAAATACAAACAAAATATGACTTGCGAGAAAAACACGTAATAGAGATATATGGACAATATGATTGACAAGTTATAATTCAGGTTCAGTAGTGTGTATATATGATCTAAAGTTTGCAATGCCAATAGTAAACGTAATAAGAAAGTTATCCACCGGTAGCTGTCTTAATAATAATAATAATAATAATAATAATAATAATAATAATAACAATATTAATAATAAATAAATAAATAAATAATAATAATAATAATAATAATAATAATAATAATAATAATAATAATAATATTAATAATAATAACAACAATAATAATAATAAAATACAGGATTTTGTATAGCGCCCTATATGGTTTTGTTAAAATAAGGTATCCTAAGGCGCTTTACAAATAACATAACTAAAATGTAATACAGTTAAGACAGATTTACATTAAACGTATATATATATAGACGCTAATGGACGACGAACACCAAACACAAAAGTATTTGTGTTCTTTATCTGGCGACTGTTGCTACTAAAAGGACAAACAGTATGAATTGACTCCATTAAGCTATAATAGACCTCAAGCTAACATGATATCCAGGAATGATATACCATTGACTGCGAATAAATGATTCTGAAACACACAAATTCATGCATATCACTATGTGGCATACTAATCAGTAAATTGTAAACATCAACTGAAATTTCAATTATGAAAATTATATAAAGCTTACAAATACGGATTCTAAAGAATAAATTGTTTATCTCCCAAGTAACGAGTTGTTTGAAGACATTACCTGAAGTTTATAATATATAATATGTATGCATGTTTAGTTCGCGAGATGGAATACTAACATTCGTGAATTCGTTATAAGCAGGCATACATCACTAGGCAACTTAAAATGTTGATATTATAAACAGTTGTCTTGTTGGACGATATTGTGAAGTGCGTTGTTTGTTCCTGCATTTTATTGCATTTTGTCAGTCCTTACTTTTGTTTCAACTTCAAACTGCAGCGACGTGTAGGTTTACAGGTATAGTGCGATAGACACGACCAAAGTTAACAAAAGTTAGTTGAACTACATTCAGATGTTGGTTGGGCGTCGGGTAACACCACCATCAATGTTGTATGTAAAACGTAAGCAAATGTATACATATGGAATCAATTTGCACACAAAAGCACATATAATAGTACATTTGAATATTTCTATTTTTCTATTAATATTGCTTGAAACCTATTCTTTTCCGAGTAATTATATTAAAATTTAAATCAAATTTCATCAAACATATCTAAAGATTGGATAAGCAACTCTGTCATTTTGTCATTAAAACAATTAGCATATAAATTACTATTGTCATAATTGTACGTAACACGTTCATGATATTACAGAGAAATTTAAATCATTGTTTTTCACTGGCATTTCATTAGGAGGAACTGGTAAAATACTTGTAATCGTAAAAGGATATAGATGTGGTATATGAGAGAAGATTCATAACAGAATCCCTTATAACGGCTACAGCACCTCCACGGGCGGTCTCCTCTGTTCGCATAATTGAAAGCCCGTACATTGTAGGAAAGTTTGCCTAGACAAGATATGCCTCACACTAGCTGGGTAACAGTCTATTTAGGTAAGTCTATCATACGGCACAAAGGAAAATATCGGCGACCAGTCATCTGTCAAAGAGCTGTAACGTGAATCTGTTTATATACATCGCTTCCATATGCCACCAGATGAAGATGGATTACTAAATGCAACTAACACTAATTCTCCTAACAGAGAATGAAATATAATTGACAATACCAGCTCCGGGTACGTGAAACAAAGTATCGCACAGGCTCGACGTTAAGCTGAATAGAAATCCGCTATGATAACCCTTTGATATCCGAAGAATTTCAATATACGAAGAAGATGTTCTTTCTCCTTTCTTTCAAGTGTGATGCAGAGTGTCAGAAAGCATACACCCAAATCGAGAAGAAAGCTTGTTAAACACAACCTAAACAAGGAGTCGGCCGTAAAGTCTACTATTATGGCAGAAGAAAATTGGTCACGTGGAAAGGATTTACCTGGTCTCAATTACCTCCCCTTAGTCTCGCTATGATCTCGCGTTATTGAGAACAATGAAATACCCTTAAGTCCGGATAAGAGTCATGTTACTCTAAAAGCCAGCTGTCAGTCCGTCACCAAGGGGTATCTTACGGGTGGCAGTTTGTTCTGTGTCCAGAACCGATATCCACAGGTCATTGCGTCGCCGGATAGCCGGAACCAGTCATTTTAAACTGGTGTCCTGCTGCGAGATGAGATGGAACTATGCCTTGAAATACTGTTGAAGCGTCCGAGATTTGTGTTGCGGTACTTAGAAGGAAATCTGGCGTCATTGTAAATAAAATTGCTGTTATACTGACAAACATTGTATTCTGTAGTGATTACCAGAAATGAAAAGATATGTTTAACACCTGCCCGCCATTACGCGGATCCGTTTCCGGCAGATTACGCATTTATGATTGTCGTAACTAACTACGGTGTTCTTTTTTTCCGTATGGCTGCGTGGCCGTCAGATGTAAGACCTCGGATTTGGCGCTCACTTCGCTGACTGTAATCACGGATGATTGTTACGGCGTAAAGCTAAAATTATTGTGTTAATTTGGATAGCAAGTAATAAAATAGCCAGCCAAATGTTATCTACTTCAATCAACCTATCGAACAAAAAGAAGTCTTAATAACTTTTTGAGGCGTGATTGTTCCTTTTTAATTCACAATGTTTAATCAACATTTAAATGAAACACAACATAATGAACTAGGCTATATCTATTTGAAATCAATGGGCATGACATTAATTATGAACAATAAATCATTCGTTGTTAAGAAAAAACGGCAAAACAGCATCACACAGAATCTCAGTTTTCAATTATGTATAATTACTTAAAAACTTATCTATTATATATTCTACATATAAAATTACACACAATGCTGTGCAATCGCCAAAGATGACTATCGAACGTGGGTAAATGTGCAGATCATTTCAAATTTGCAATAGTTCTGGAGATGTGGCTATGATTGAATATTAAATTAGTATTTGGTTTGAATAATTACACGGTTGATGTAGTTGATGAACATATTAGCTTAATACTAAATTGTCCACGGCCTTTATGAGTGTGCGTATACGGTTCAATTATTTACGGGGATTTATATTTATATTCTAAGCCTACTTGTACTTATGTTTACGGTATAGTTGATGTGTGTATGTATTTGCTTTATTGCTATGTTTACTTGAGATTTTACATTCCAAACCACAGTCGGCACAGATGTAAAAAAATAAATTACGAACCCACACATGGCCTTACATATAGGAATTGAATACGTAATTAAAAATACATTTACATAGTACATTTAAATTTCGATGGAGGAAAATAACACAGATTTTTGTAATTTTTTGTTCGTCATGTCACATGTGCCCTCTGAACCGGAAACCAATCCAGCCCAGTAATATGACTTAATACATAGAACCACGTCTACATTGTTCACATCAATTTGTACTTTTATTTACCGCTGTACAGCAAATACTATGGTCTGCGATTAAATTAACTGATGTCCATCTTCGCTCAGATAAGTAAAGCACCACCCCCAGGCACTGTCCACAACCCACCCTGCGTCCCTCCGGATGGACTAAGCACGCGCGACTGACCACAAACGTCCGCACACAATGTAGGTAAACACCGTAATCACGGATATGCTTTCTTGGCGCATTCGTCAAATTAACGGATTATCATTGGTTGTCTATCGCGTGTACATATCAGAATCAGCCGGTTTCTTCGTTAATGCGGATACTAGTATTGTAAAGAGTATAATTGTCGCAGATATGAGGGCAGCTATTTTTAGACGGATGGCACTTTTGATTTTTTTTTCTTTTCTTGATTTTTAACATAAGACGTCTTAGCGTAATCAGACTAATCTGCTTCAGATGTATATCAGTGGAAATCCCTGTCTATCTAGGAATTAATCCACAACGGTGGTTATTTAGTATTTATACGTTCATTTCAGAATAACCTACCTTAATGTGACAGCTTACTAGAACTCCACGATATCGACATTATGGTTTAAACGATATCGACATTATGGTATTTGCAATATAGTCACACTACAGTATGTTATCAAATCGATGACGATACATATGTTTTCAGGTATAAACATGAACCTGCGTTAGTTCTGTAAATTTGACATACTAATCTTTGGTTCAACAGTACCAGCCGGTGCCCGCATGTTTACTGCAACACTTATCACAACATGTGTTGCAAGGTTCGCCCTGCTGTAGACTGATAAGCAGTGATATGAGCGAAATCATATTAAAAGTTGGATTAAATCATAATTTAAAATATCAAATATAAAAACAAAAACAAATTTTAAAATAATAAATTGTGATATGAATTTGAAGACATTTAGTGACACGATAAGGCTAAACATACTCTCAATATTACAATATAAATGAACTACCCGTATTCGTATAATTCAAGTTTAGCTTTAGTTGCTGGATCAAACATGAATTTATGCATGCAGTGCTATATGGAAGAAATGCAGGTGATGTGCATGTCAGGTGTCATACCTGTCTGTCTCTCGTCATGCGGAGATAATGACACAGGCCTGAGTGGCATGAAATTGACACGGGTCAATTGCTCTCATTATCCCCCAGTAATATATGGTTATAATACTTGGAGGATTTCTCAACGAGAGGGATTCATACTCCCCCGATTGTTGAATGGGTGTAGCTTGAGGCTTAATCTGCTTATGTGAATAAAATCATTCACATGTGTTTTAATATTGTTCACTTCTTCGTTATTGACTACATGTTATTCATGATTGGATTGTCCAACACAAAAATACTATTTTCCAACGGTTATGCTCTGTTGAGTACTGTTTAGATGCATAGATTCACAGCTAATCGACCTACGTGTATTTAATAATCGGATTATTTTTTACCGGAAAACATGCATAATGATTTGATCGCGAAATTTATTCAACCATCTAATAACCTTCTCCATGCTGATGTGTTCCATTGTGCATGTGTTTGGGCATACATATAAGCCCGCGGCAGTGATGAGGCTAATTCCACTACAAACGTGTCTTTGATTATTGAGATTTAGTTGGATAATTTATTAGTAATTCAATATTGAATATCTGCTGTAAATTTTTCATTCTAAAACTATATACAGTACCCATAAATTGATAGGTTCCAAAACATATTACCGTATTTATCAATAGTACAGTAATGATGAAGAATGTGTCTGTATATAAGCTGTAGAAATGTACATGTCAGATAACATAAATTATCGCTCATACTGTCAAATATACATCTCAGATAACATAAATTATCGCCGAAATTGTCAATTTTTATTTGTCAAAGTCGGCTTTATCGAACAAAATTTGATAATGTAAGGACATAATATAATTTATTTTGGTGTATCGACATACCAATATTCTATGAATTATTACTTATTTTTTGTTATTTCTATAAATTACAGTTTCATCCTGATGGTGCGAGATTATGTCGGATCCATGGCTTTCCTTGGTGTCCGCATCTAAACATGCGCGGAACCGTGTATGATTGATTAGCGTGTAATCCATAGAGAGACTGACGAGTACGTTTACACATTGGGATCATATAGCACTGATATATGAGAAGCTGTCGATATACACAACCAACCACTGTAACCGATCTGTCTGTACATGAACACGTGTGCACACTAGTTATATAGATCTTGACCATGTACTTAACATAAACAATCTGTTAATATAGCGATCAGATGTTCAATCCCATAACATATGTAATAATGGTATATAAATATGTATTTACAGATGAAATGATATGCTAAAGAAACACCATTTGAGTTTTTGTATTAATATCAGTAAAGAACATGTTCGATATGTCGCGTTATGGTGATTGCATAAACTCTTGAAGTGTCTCGAATGTAAACGTACGTTACTATATATATATTTGGTACAAAACAAAAACATATTAATACTATTATCAATAATCTATGAAAGTGTATAAAGTGCATGCTTTAGTTTGTATACAAGACATGTCACCAAGAACACGCTTGAAATAGAAAAGTACTTGGTCGCATGAGCACGCTTTCCTTATTGGCCAATGTAAAACGTCACTTTGGCGGTGTTTGCAAACGCTTCCATTGGGTTATGGCCCTTGTCGGCTCTCTCGTCAGCTTGACTGCGGTGAGGCAACAAAGTTAGCAAGTCAACACAGAGAATGACACGCCTGGTTTGGGTTTGAAACAGAACTGGGGAACATGGCATCGTGCCTTGGTCATCTGGGCAAACAGGGCGGGTGTTTGTCTGTCTAACATTAGTGTTCAATTTGCTGGTGATTTGTTGTTTTGTTTTGCAACATTCACGTGCGTGTTGTTTGGCAAAGATAAACAACAACGTGCCACGTATTGAGGTGGTGTTTGCCAGACGTTGCATTCGCTCCAGCCATGGAAGCAAGTCAGAAGGCTTCCAATGGCCGTGCACATGTACGTCAATTACCCTGTGCAGTGGAAGTGCACCTTGGTCAACACAGCATGTCCAGTGGGTACACTTGACCTTCACTTTCATCACTCATATTTAATAAAATATGGACACTTTGCCTTTGGAAAGTCGGTGATGAAAACGAGTAGGGCCTACCAGAAGTGTTCCTAAAGCTGCCAATCTTCTTGAGGATCTGCTTTAGTCAGCTTCTTTCAGTGTCTTACACATTTACTATTGTTACATACTTGTGGAACATTCTCAGGAGAGTCTAATATATTTGTACTGGTATAAATGTATGTACAATAATTCATAGTAATATTATAATATTTAATATAGTTTAATTATTAATAGTAGTATTGTTATCATCATCAACATCATTAATGTTAGTATAGTAACATTATTGTTATTGGTAGTATTAATACAAATAGTAGTATTACCGGATATTGTTATTATATTGTTGTTGATGCTGCTGCTGCTGTTGTTGATATTATTATTATTATTGTTTTTATTATTGTTGTTGTTGTTGTTTATTTTGTTGGTCATTATAGACAGAATATTCTTACAAACATCATAAAGGATCAGTGTCCCCTACCACTAGTAGAGCACTACCACAGCTCCTATACTCTCGTACATTTCATACCGTTCTGTGGAACAGAAAACATACTAATATAAACCCACAACACCTTGACTCATTGCCAGATTACCATACATCTTTGACCACCATGATCACAACATGCATTTCCGTTTTGCCTCCATCACTATCATAACAAATGGCGACAAAATCCTTCTCTATGTACAAAATCCTTATTTGGTCTTCTATACCTCAGCATACTTCTTCAGTCAGCGACTTCCGGTGGATGCAGGTACAGTACCGACCTAGTACCAACCTGGTACCAACCTCCATCGTGCCCAACTGCAAATTAACGTCTGCTTGGGCCTCAGTTGCTATTAAAAACATCCTGTTGTCAAAGATCTGTATTCTATAGACGTGGCCTTAACAAATACAAAACCATCTGATTTAGCTTACAGTCCTTCGAAGATCCTGTATAGCATGTATAGCTTGTTTACCAATCCTCATTCTTTATTGAATAAAATATGTTTAAATAAGATCTTGTCCAAAGCCAAACAAATTATAAGACAAATTTAACTTATATGTGCACAGAGAAGAATTAATTAAGAATTATTTAAATGCGCTATATAAAGTCATTACTAATCTTTACTATAACCATCATCATCGTCATCATCGTTGTCACCATTATTCCTATAGACCAAAGCCATGCTCTACCTACAGCCCTTGGCTACTCCAGACTTTCATATTCCTTGGAATAACGGAAGCGTCTGGAGTAGGCCAGCGCTGTAGGTAGAGCATGGACCAAAGCATGATGTGTTCATTCTTCTTGCAACAATTCACCAATATATCCAAAGAAAACGCAGTTGTGTGTACACGTATAGGCAGGTCAATATTATCTATAGATAGATATAAGCGAATGTACATTTGATTGATATTGTGATGTGTTTATGGTGGAGAGAAACTCCGTAGTAACTAACTATGTAACGCGTTTCCCTAAACCACATAAAGAACGACTGATAAAGGGAGATGTAAGGAGTGCATACATGGAACATCCACCTGCTATTACCACCAAGACAGAACTTGAACTCGAGTTTGTAAGAACTACAAAAAAATGTAAAATAATGGTGTCAATTGTTGGAGAGCGGGGCCAGATAGTCGGCATACACGGTGTGGTTCTGGGTTCAAAATGAGCTGATGGTTAATCGATCCGATATCAGATCTGAGCATTCGTGTATGCACTTGATGCTGTGTGCATTAAAGGAAGTCTGATGCTGTATCTGTAATAGTTGTATTACTCTACTGTAATTTCTAATCCACGAATCATTTCCATAAGTATCTCGTTTAGTTATTGTTTTTGAAAGGGAGTAGCCTTTTTTATGCCATTTTTTCTGAATTAATATTGGGGCGCGAATGTTCCAAGTTTGACTTCCGTTGGTGGAAAGAAGTTACACATGCGAGAAACTAATGTTAATGTGCGATGCGTGTATAGCATCAACGTACTTCTATTTTTCATGGATGTAAAAACAACACTGATATTACAAATTAACAAAGAACTTGTTTCCTGATGTTTCTAATACGACATGCATTTCAGACAATACATGTGTATGCCCCTCTTCCATGTTCTACTGTTTGTACATTTGACAGATGGGAAACTATCAACTTTTGTACATTCAAGGCCGGTATAAAACTATTGTACACGCCTATTATACTGTTTAATTTAGTGTTTATTGTAAACATAAGGGCTATTCCACGTAAAATTAAGTTCGATACTGTTGGACGCCATTGTAGATTGTTATAAATTTGGGTGTTTGAAACATGACAATATGCAACTTTTCTCCTTCCCACGATCGCGAAGTGACATTCTTGAGTATAAAAAACGAATACAACTCCACAAACTTTCACACTTAGACGTAAATAGTCCGTACTTGGTGACAGGTTCATTCACTGGTAGTCGGAAAATGTGTAGTGTTTCCGGCTTTCCCCTGGGACAGTTCCGCTGGGACACTTCGTCTCTCGGCTCGGATAAGTCCGAAACTACGGCTTGGGTCACATATATCCTCTCATTGCTCAAACAAAACAACATGGCGACAGTTGTAGCTTAAGATGAAGACAAAGCCAACAGACTATTCTCAGCCGCTGATGACTGCCGGTGATTGTGGTGGTTGTGGTGTATGTGGACTCCGAACATCTTCGTTATAATAGACCGGACAATGGGAGGAAGATAACATGTGTGAGAGACATTACCTTCCGAGAGAGATTAGGCAGTCGCCAGCAATGTTCTACCAGATAATTCGCTTGCACTGGTCGACTTGCATGAAGAATGAAGAAGAAACTGGCATTTGCGTTATTAAAATTTCAAGCAATTTAAATATAAACAGTCGCCGAAACTGAAATAAATTATATATAATTATGTATATGTAGGTATGAACATGTTTGCGGGTCAAAACAAAAGAGACTATATATGCACTTTTATGCAGATACCATTTTCGGCTGCATGGGATAAATATGTTAATTATGTACTTGTGATATATTCTCCTACCGTTGTAATTCTTATTGCGATATGTGTAAATGCTCTTTTTCATGAAACAATAAATATGGAGTATTGTCTCTTAAGAGAAAAGACAAAAATGCTCTTGAGTTTCTTAATGGTAAAGCAGTCTTCAGTCTGACACGTGTATAATAATAATAGTTTATTTCATGTAAGTAGGCCTCAGGCTCATGTACATTTGTATTGGACGAGTTGTCTGACTACAGTTTGGCTGGGTGTCTGGACGGTGTAAATCAGAGCGGTCACTCTGGTCAGATTCTGGCACGTGACTTCCGCCAAGTCCAGCATGGAGACCACGACCGAGAACCGTCACCGCCGTTGTGCACGCGAACCGGAAACTGACGGTCTCGTGCTCCGCCATCTTAGTTTTCGCGAAGAGCAAACACGGCGCCATCACTTTAAATATTAGTGGAGCGCTTTGGGGCGGTGCTGAACAACTCGGACCGGAACTGCACCGTGACGTAGCCCGCCCCGAAATTCCAAAATGTTGCAAATCGAGAATTTCACAAAATTCTTTCGAACTATTTCCGATAAGCGAGACGTCTTCGGAAGGCAGCGCTTCGCCGAATCTTGTCAGAACCTTCGTTACGCTTTCCCCGGCAACGTAGATGAAAAACAAACATAACCGTTAAGTTATGACTTGACTCAATAAACATTAACCGACTGTCTTGTGTACAAACAGAGTTTCGGTTCGCGAAGCGTTGTATCTAGTGCCCGCTAGAGGGCGTGAAAGTTGTTGTTGACAGGCGGAGGAACGTTGTGCCGGACACTGGTCACTTCCACGACCACCGAGCGGTCAGAGGGCGCGTTCGCGCAGGGGTGCGAACAGGGTGTATGACATGACGTGAAGTCACTCCGGACCGGTCAGTTGTCCCCTTAGTCGTGTCCACATCTACTTGTAGTTTCAAAACAAACTCCGTGGCAGGGTGGGAACTAGGCATTTAGGTCGGACCAGAGCCTGGACAACTGACACGATGAGAGACCATGATGCTACTTCAAACAATTCCTAAACTGGAACAAACCACGTGAACTCTGAGGAGAAAATACTGTACAAATATTAAATGTGCATGGCGTCTGCTTTAAGACATGATCACGACCGACGCCCGCGCAGTTACTTATGATACATGACATGTCAACATGCACCAGTGTGACTGACACAAACCAATAATAGTAGTAATAATAATATTACATATTTATAACGCGATAATTCCATGTCGTACACATTCTCATGACGCTACATTATTGTCCCGCGCAATGGATCTGTATGCACTCTTCCTTCTCAACTCCCTGGGGAGTATACAACCCAAGCTGCCATTCAAGGCGTTACATGTCCATTTCATCCGTCCGGATACCCATAATATGCATTTGCGTATAATCATGTAATTGGTAAAGAAATGTAGGTACTTCTTATAAAAGGTTACTTTTAGAATATGTTTTAGACAGTTATTAACTGATGTCGGCATAGTTGCCTACGAAACGTCGTAATTTATCTTATATAGTTATATGTACATATAAATGTAATTTATATTTATTTTAGAATAGGTCAAATGTTTAAATATATCATTTAAATATTTTATAATTAAACTATAGTACTATTGTTTGGAGAAGAGAAAAAAACACTCTTTTGAGACATTTTAAAATAGGTTAGTCATGCACTGTGGTATAGATGCCCTTGGCCATGTATTGATATATGAATTGTAACTTTCTAGGTTAGAAAAACTGCAGCTTGCACGTTGAATACTTCCCAGTGCTGAGAAGGAAACCGCGGGCACAGTAATCCATTACCTGAAGCCATGATGAGTATGTCCATTATTATTACTATTAATAGTAGCAGCAGTGTTATTAGACATATCTATAGATTGATTGTTACTAGACGATCTCGGAAAAACTGGTAGTACAACTGGTAACTTTAATATACTTTCTATACTTGCTATATTGTGAAGTTCCGTCAAACATCATAGAATACATATATGACAATACATATAATGTGCTAAAATTTAGTATAGACTGATATACATTGAATTGCTAATACAGTCTGAAAGTGGAGATAAAACATAATCTTTATTTTAAAGTTACTGTAGACATGCGCACACTACGCCATTCTGCGATTTAAAATATCATGGAAATGGTTACAATTAAATTGCACTAGAAGTAAAATATGTTAGGCATAGTCAGAATACTTTAACAACTGATACTGTATATTGTATCATGAACCACCTATTTTGTTAATTCGGGTATACAGCATAAAATAAACGTTGCAATATATTGTTGTACTTTTAACACGTTCAAGAACATATGTCCACAGAGAAATAGGTCAACGTCAAATAACGTTTATTTTACAAACATCTTATCACCATTGAAATGAGAACATCATTTTGGTTTTAAAACACAATTCACCATTTTACACCAACAAAGATATTGACTGATACCCAGCATGGCGTCATGCGAGCTGAATACTCATTAGGAGACAACTTCATCACTGAGCTGACAACAAGTCCCAAACCACGTCCATTCGCGGACATCGCGTGACCTTGACCGTTTCCACGATGTTCACGGGTGTGGCACCGCTGTACAAGCAGACGACCTGATTCTGTGACGTCACATCACGTGCCAAATGATTGAAAACACGTCGATTGGTTACATTGTGAAGACTAGCGAAGTCTGCACACAAATACATGCTTGTCACTTCTACGAATTGGAGACATATTTGTCACAATTCCGTTGGGGGATTTTCCGGTGAATTTCACGTGTGTTTTGTTTGTAGTGACAGCGGACCCGTCGCACGTTTGACACCCACAACAGGTGGAGCCCAGGGGAGGGTTGTGTAACTGTTTCACACTACGATATAAACCTCACTACACACTCGACTTTCTATCATTCTACAAACTCAGATGACATGCAGGTCATTGCTGATTGCTGATTATCTGTGCCTTGAAGAAACAGAACGATAGGCACAATGTCAGATGTAGCCTATTCATTCCTCATTACTAGATTTAAAACAGTTTTCTATTATAGAAACATCTATGTAGCCATATAGTATTCGTTTTTGTGAATTGTTGCGTACTCAAACATTCGTGCGTAATAAGTGGTGCCACCTAGCGGGTAGAATTAAGTTGGGCGCCAAATCGTAGGTCTAGTGACATATTTCATAAAGCAATTTTAAAACACAAAAGCACCGTTTACTAGAAGGTTGCAATCAGAGAACAGTTCGTAACATCAATACTCAAAAGTCAATATTGAT
>JAUTBX010020902.1:0-12272 GCA_032361465.1 Lepetodrilus tevnianus | reverse complement strand
TGACCTATACCCACTGAATGGGTATTGTTCCTATTTCATGGGATCTGTTCATAAATGTCGCTCCTTAATGTGTCGGACAGGTTAATGTGATATGTACACTACTGACACTTTATACCTGGATTTCTTCCTGATTTTGGAACAAATATTAGGATATAATTTGATCGGTGATATTTTTAGTAAATAACTATGTTTTACACAGATAATGAACAGATATGAGTTTGTACAAGTTTTAAAGCGATATGGTGTATTTTAAATAGTTTTAAATGTTTTTATATTTTTAAAATATTAGGATATCATTTGATTGGGTGATATTTTTGGTAAATAACTAGGTTTTACACAGATAATGAACAAATATGAGTTTGTATAAGTTTTTAAGCGATATGGTGTATTTTAAATAGTTTTATTTTTTTTTATATTTGGCTAATATTTCGATCATTCAAAAATGAAGATCGTTATATTTCCCACCAATTAATGTGATTTACTTCGTGAACTCCAAGCAATCGCATAGATATCGATGCGCATTTGAAATCGGAAACCCTGCATCCTAGTAGTCTTATACACTGGTTAAGTACTGTAGTCCCATCACGCCCCAGGAAAACATAAATAATATTGTTGAATAAAGCGTACCGCAAGGTTCTTGGATTGAAGGGTTATTTTACCAAAACAACACAAAAAAAACATTGTGGTAATTTATTTAGCGCCATTTTCCAAAGTTCCACCGGGTAAGTACCAGCGAGGCGACTTGCCATCAATCACGTGTCCACATTGATTGGCATCAATGAAACATCAGCAAAAGAAGACATAAAAATCAACCGAGGGTTAAGAGAATTTCCTCCGCCACACGTGTGCGGGCCATGGGGAGAAATCTTGCAGTTAAACTGTGAACATTAGTTTGGGAATACATAAATCTCCCGTCCGACCAGGCTTCCCCTCGCACTCAGAACGTAGCGTATTATGAGTTATGCTCGGCTCGGTGCAGTATTCTACTGTTTTCCTTATGACTTCCAATCAATGGGAAGCAAGATTCCTGCAGACTTTATGGTTTCTTCCAGCAAACCATGCAATGAGCATAACCACTTACACGACCTGTCCTGCGATTGGTTTACAATGTGGGAAGTTATGATAGGTATGTTTTGGGCATGCGCAGTTTGGAATTCATACCACGTGACCAATACGTACCGTGTGTCCCTGTCATATACAATAGTTATGATATCTGCACCGGTGTAGGTTTGTGCAGACAATTGACAGATTGGACAGAGTTTTAATAAGAGAAAGTTGCAGTATAACGAAGATAAATAATTATTAGTCTCTGGTTTTCGTCCTGGAAGAATTGTAAACGTTCTTCTTAGCCTTAACTCTACATTCTACACTTAGATCTAAAACACCACCCACGAGATCCATCAATCATGTGTTGTTAATGTGTGACTTGATTTAAACTATGATATTTTTAAAGTATTATCTTGATTTACGACGACAGTAATACATATATATATAAATGAAAAACAACAAAATAATCAATAAAATAATAGCATTAAACAAAACACTTACAAGTAAACACACTATAATACAATGAAATGCAGTTGTCTAAACATTATCCAGTGGTTTAATATTAACTTACATAATAGTGTATTTTATGTGTTAGAGTCCATATAAGTAAATCATATCCGATTAAGCTGCCATAATGTTTTTAAGCATTGATATGTCATTGTTAAATACTAGCACATCCGCCATTGCGATGAAGCTTGTAGGGTACAATGACGTTTATGTTACTACATTCAGTTATTAAAGAACTAATTAACTACATATATATCTCGTAATTTGATCAGATGAAATTTGCCCTTTAACTTTAGAATAATAAATACAATCCACGATTGAATCCATGAAGACAATGCCCATGTAACAAATACATATACTACTATTTATGAGCGAACATCCTTGTTTCCTAATACTTATAGACAATCTGTATAATGTTATTATACTCGCAGCTCCTGAACAGTTTGGCTATTCCTATAAAGAGTATACTTTGAAGTTACGATTTTTAATATTAAGATGATGTTGACATTTCCCTAGATTGTAATAGTTTTTATATATGTTGCTTTCAAAAAAACATAGACACAACTAAACTTAGAAATATTATATATTTTAAAGCGTTGTTTTGTTTTGCTTTATTTTAAATGTTAAATAATAATGCTTACCTGTTCATCAACATTTCTCTATCTCCATCGATCTTTATGAATGCTGTATGTTATTACGATCAAATGAGAAACGAATACTTGCATTAACTATGCTGATCATACACAAATGTACGCTCCATGTATCCATCATTGTACTTATTCAATCAACCAACCATTATCAAAGAAAGGTATACCTTTTCCAAACTGTTTACTTAATTCAGGCAATAGTATGGACTGCATTAAATATGCACATGGAAAAAGCTATATGTCACCAAGAGATTTAAGGCTGTCAGAGATCTTGGTCTGTACATAAATATATAATACGTGTGCACTGCTATCTGTCATATTGATACTAAACACAGGGGCTACGGTCCGATAGTTTGAAGCAAGCTTACATGGTATAGTTAACACGGCTGTCAAAATTCGGTTGTTCGAAAGATACGTTTTGGGGTTTTGATTAATTGGTTAAACCTTGCAAGACTGATACGAGGTTACACAACTGTTAAACTGCGATAATTATATATGGAACCTACACGTGTCTATTCATATTGTTAGGGTGGTTATACAGGGTGGGATATTGGTGACACATTTATTGCATTATCGACCAAAACATAATAGTACACAGTGGTATAGATATGGGCATACAACGATACCTCTCATTTACACTTAACAGCATGTTACATTATTTGTCACAAACTGCCAAGTCATGGATACGATGTGGTGACGTCATTGGATAGACTTATTGGACTTTGATAGTCAAAAGGGTTTGATCTAAGCTAGATTTAGGGTAAGCCCACATTTAATAGGAAGGACAGCAGGGAGCTGATTTGTTATATCATACTGCTCAAATGTTTGTGTCAAGATGAAGGACATCAGTTTAAAAAACGCGATGTGCCCACGCCCTGCCTATTATGACCTTGGTAGATAGAGGTATATACTTATAATTTACATAAATTATATGCTTAATTTCTACCATAACTAGGAAGAGATGGCTATATTAGTTATATAATTTCTTAATTTTGTGCCATAATGTTTTTAGCGCGGATATTAATTATATTATTATATTATTATATATCGATTAATCCATGTACGTTGTTCAGATGGTATTAATTTTAATTGTTTCGGATGTTTCAACCGGATGGTTAAATATGAAATTAAAGATGTGTTCCTTATAATGGTTAAGGTATAGCAATACAATTTCAATATATCTCATTTGTCCTGGAAAAGATATTCCGGTGAACGTACATACGTTTAATATAAAATGCCAGAAAAGCTCCATTTTATCGAATTCATTTGGAACGTGAAATCGTCTTTTGTTGTTAAAGATTCAAAATAATATTGTCTGTTATGCAGTATTTTGTCAAGAACATGTCTCGTGGTACAGTAGAATCTATATTCTATAGACCCCCATTTGCACGTGTTTTTTTTGCCGCAGCCGTGTGTGTGAATTATGAACAGAGAAAAACAGGGGCTCTATTTAAATGAATCCGACTTCATTTGTTATAGTATGCTGTTATACTTGCATAATAGTGATTATGTTGATAATATTGATGATGATAATAATAATAATAATAATAATAATACCAGTAACACCTTCATAAGACTTTAATATCGAATAAGTAATTGCTATATTAAAACATAATTGCGGAAAGTATTGTGGATGTGTTATAGTAAGTACTAAATATATGCATAGTATTCATATTAATGGACACTGCTATATCTACTTCCTAGATCAAAATGATCGCTGTATGGTTTCGTGAATATCTAAAATGAAATACAGCCAAACATATAATTTAATTTGAACTATATAATATATATATATATATATATATATATATATATAGTGATTATTGTTTCATTGTAATTTCATCTGAAAAGCTATTTCCATTTATATTCGTCGTTGTTTTGAGAGAGAAAAGAACCAGCCAAAAGCAAAACATAATTGCTCAGTGCAGAAACAAATACTCTGCATGAATACAGTATTGATAATCGTACAGTAATTTCGTTTCTCGTTTGACTTAATTAAAACACTTCACCTGTTTTAAACTTTATTAATAAAATAATTTAAAGAAATTACTGGACTTTAAAACTTAGAACTGGTTATAAGTTTTCGCTTTTATTACGATATATCGAAAACCCTTCATTAATTTCGGTTATATCGGTAAGTGGTGTAATATAATGTCACGTACGTTAATACGAATCATTCCTAATGTGATTTATCCAAAATATGCGTCAATTCTAGCGATTTGATAGGTTGAGAGGAGTCCTGTGAAAAGTTTTACACCCCGGTTTGGCTACTGATAACAGTTATGACCTCATATAGGGACATAAATGATCGTGACGTCATTGCAAAACCCCTCGACTAGCACGTTAGAACGACATTTCGGAATGCTTATCAACAAATCTGGTACGTTTAAGGTTTTGGATAAATTCGTTACCAGAGTGATTTCCGGGGTGTACATGTTTTCACAAGCTGAACGTTCTCGAAGTCTCCGAGACCGCCGGAAATCACGCTAGTAACTAATAATACGCCTATTGCCGAAAGGTTAACATTACTTCTGAATGTATAACTTTTATCTAATCTTGAATTAAATCAGTGCACGTTATTAGCTTGTAAGATTGGCAGAAGCCATTGTCTTAATGGGAATAGTATTACATTAAACGTACAATTTATGATAAAGTGTTATGAAAGACATAATTATTAATGTCTGAAAGAATGTAGATTGCAAGAAAGTATCCATCAGAGTAACCTAGCTTTAACAGCGCCGTCTAGTATATTATTACGAATAGTAGGCTACTTACTTATGTCAACTACATGTACTTATGATGCCATCTAAATCATATTGGTGACGTGTTTCTTTCCATTGTACGTACACAGTGACCAAAACACGTTACTTCCATTGTACGTACACATTCACCAAAACACGTTACCAATAGCATAATCTCATAAAATATTTCATTTTGAAGGGGAAAAACACGCATATGGTTAAATTAACATGTGTGTCAAATTTTGTGTAATTATTAGCACGTTATAGGATGATATGTGTAATCAAAGTTAAGAAGTGTTATCATATCAGTTATAATTTCAACAACTGTGCACAGTCATCAAATTATCTGGTTAATATTTATAATTCATTTTACATTTCAATTATTATTTGAAGATTACCATTATTTTAGGCGATGCTATTATTAGCCTGCGTTTGTTGGTTATACTGTACTTAATCACAATCTTACTTCAAACCTATCCTTAATTTACAATATAATAAAACTCTACAATATGTGCAAATGTATTGCACTTTGTTCTATTGGTGGTGTTCCGCTTCATTGTAAACATGGTAAAACCTTGTTTATGCAACTTCAAACAAAAGAAAATGAAATGTTCGCACGTTTCATAGACATATTTATTCACAATTTACAGAATATAATTTCTGTGTAAAATATTCACTTTATACCAAATACAACAATGACTTCATTTCAGGAGAGAACACGTCACGTGTCAGTCACATGACATGTTATGACATCACAAGCTGACTTGGTTGATACATAGATTAGAATCTATGGTTGATATGAGTGTTTGGCTTGTACACTGTATTAGACAGCACGACAATGTTGAAAACATAAATAAAGTCAGAAAACACATCAATATTAAAGCTGAACAGTTCGATGAGTCACAAGTTTGAGCTGGTTTTCCTCGGCTTACAGTCTGTCTTCTTCCTTCAATAACCATTCTCCTATTTCTCAGATGCATAGCACTACACGAATGTATTTGGTTGCACGTGATTTTCCTGCATCTCGTGTCTTCTCACAATCTCGGGACGGATTCCGTAGCACTATTGTATCTGTACCTGGCATAGCTGACAAATACAGATCGACTTTCCGCGTTCGGGAGAGGATCGAACGACGTATTTGACGCGATGACGTCATCATGACCTCAACAATTGAGCATAGTCACGTGACCAACTCGGTCAAGGAAGAGATCGATTGTTACAGTGATAATGCGAAGACTCGTCATTCTCTTCATGGATCGCCAGCTACTGATAAAACCTCGTCTTCAGAACAAATGTCATCGTCATCGCGTTCCGATTCAGACATCTCGCTTCTGTCCTCGTGATTGTCACGTGACCGGTCGTCGTCCCGTGCGCACGTGTTACAGTCAGTGCCGTCCGGTGACGTCACGCCAGCTTCCTCTTCCGCTTTCATTCTTTTGTGCTTCGTCCGCCGATTTTGGAACCAAACTTTAACCTGAAACAGGAGTCAAGAGTTTGAATATTGATGCAACCAATAATTCGTATGGTAACCGGTTTGAGATTTGTTGTAGAAACCACAACGTGAAACTACGTATCTGACGTTGGAGATAATTTAAGTAAATATAGCATAACTCCTTGTCAACGTCAACAAATCCCTCACGCCTGGTCTCGAGGGGGCACGAAATCGCAGCGTTCGCCTCATATCAAAGGCAGTTTATGTTCGTGATAATGGGGTTGTAATTAGACAACGTAAAGCGCCGTGCCACACAAACGATAACAGCGATGGGAACAATTGCTACAACAAGAGCTAATCGTGTCTCGTCACCTCTCACGTTACATTGCGAGAACAGCAACACAATGGTCGAGAGCTGAAGACGAGACCGGTCTCTTGAGAAAGCATAAACAAAGACGTTAAAACATTCCTCATTATGTAGTAACAATAGGATTAAATTATTCAATCATTTTATCATAGAGTCTGATATTTATACTAGCTGGACGGTGATGCGGATTCTAAGTCCTGTCACATCTGTTCGACTTTGTGATCTGTCTAAAACAGACATATTAAGCATTGCCTTTGATTGAGGTATTGAGCATATGATCTTTAAAACCCGGGACATCCACACCACACAGAGGCAATGTGAATTTGTCAGGTAGATGCTGTGTTAAATTATATAACTACAGTTAATCCCTGGGGTTTAGGTATCGAATCTCCCTTACCACAAAACATCGCATTTTAATAATTAATTAGCATCGTAAATTAAAAGCAGTTGTATTGAAATTATACACCTATAACTAATCCCTCCGGTTTAAATATAGACACTCCGTTAGCATAAAACATCGCATTTTAAAAATAAATTAACATCGTGAAATACAAGCTGTTGTATTTCTGGACCATTTACGTTTTTTGGGGTAATATTAACTACGACCCAACTTTAGAATCTTATATCAAATTTCTAGAGAGCTCAACTAAGGGAGATAATGTGTGCGTGCTAATTAAGCCATGGGCAGAATAAGCGGATCTGGATGCAAAGCTAACAGGAGGGTCGGGTATCGAATCTCGTCCTCATGAATGGTGACTCTATTACCCCTGATTCTTAGCTATCGCGAACAAGATCCCACTTCTCCCCACAATCTCCTGGTCCAGATCAATATCTCCGAGTTATAGTTGATGAGGGCTGGGTGTCCTGGCAGACAACGTAAGGCCAGGATAATTGTTCAATTACAGCACTGAGCTAGGTACCCCCAGGCAGCGAAACCCTGCACCCCCAGAGAAGCACAGCTGATAGCGGCAACACAGCGAGTCCACGTTTTCTCCCCCTAAAACCCAAGGGTTTCCTCATTTAAAACTTCTTTAATCCATGTAAATTAACGTGATGGTTGTCGAATAAGGAACTGCACGGCTATAATGCATTATAAGGAGTGCAACGCAGTCAGTCATCCCTAAGGAAACGTTTCGAGATTGTTAACCCGTCCCCCGGGACCCAGGGTCAAAGTGATCAGCTGTGGGGGGTCAAGTTGAAATAAACACGTCATCATTAGAAGGGAGGCACCCCTCGGGAGGGTGGACCGGTGGGTACGTAGGGAGGGTTCCGCTTTACGCATAGCTGGGCTTCAAAGGTCCTGTTAGCACCACAAACAACTGCTAAGCAACCCGTTTACAAATTCATAGAGATAGGTTTGATAATGTTGGCTTTGATTTTGCGGTTTTGGAACCAGTTGGTGGATTAATCTGCGGGTAATACATTCACCGGGGGGAATAATTTGCATGCAATTATCTCAAATGTTTAATTGCGATCTGGCATGACGTTCTTAAGTTTAACAGCAATTAAATGTTGGGTATCTGATCTGGTGGTTTAGCCATATTTTCCCATGATTCTATACCGCAAGTGGCTTCACATTTTCTAAAAAAAACATATACTAGTATATATTTTGTTTTGTATTTCTTAGTTTATTATTTGTGTAGTTTATTTTCATATTTTAAAATAATACCTTGAACATTACGATAGTTCCATTTGCATATGAGCAATGCTTAACAACTATGTAAATTCCGATCAATTGAAACACATGTCGATTCGTGTCTTGGGAAAATATTGGGAGTTGATATTTGTTTGTCTTTTCTTTAAACACGGATGCAGTACTATTTGAAACAGTATATATTTGTCTCCTGCTATACATATGAAATTTAGTATTTATTGACTAATATTTTTGGTTTTCGTTGTTTTTATTGCAAAAGTGTTCACTATTAGCACAACTCTATAGTTTATCATCACATGCAGGTTATTGCTAGGTAGATAGGTGTTCGGACTATATCTTATTTTAACTGCAATGTATGAATTAGTATGAATGTATAAATTTTAGTCGTTTTAATTATTTAAAATCACCGTAAAAATATATGTAATAATTTTATATTTTCCACACACCCATAGAACGGCATAATGCTATCCTTTTGATTGTGAACAAATAATGTATTACAAATATCTACAGTATAAAAGCATTATTTTCTTGAATAATATTTATAATATGAAATATGTACACGTATAAGTAATCTGAAACATTGTTTCATAATTATTTAAGAATAGTTATGCTAGTTTGTATGAATATATGTTTATTGAAATATTAAAATGTATGATCGCTTCAACTTGGAACAATAATTATACTCATCAGGATGTATTCTACATTAGCGTAAAATCTGTAATATATATTAAAGTATTAATTAATATGTTATGCATCAATATTTTAATAAATAATGCAGAATTACTTAATTCAATGTACACTTATCGATTAGTATCACGAAAATCATCACATGCCAAGATATACTACAATTAGTTCCTACCATCCACATATACCACCCACAACTTTCAGTTCATACCCACAGCAAACAGCTACCATCACCACCTTGGTATCTCCGTAGATGATAGCTAGCATTCACCATGCTCAATCAATAATAACAAACAATGCATATACCTAGACTACCACTCACACCTTCCGTTCATTCTAATATACAAGACAGCTACCACCCATATCTATGACAGATAGCGAAAACCACAACCAACCTCAGTATAACTTTCATATAAAATAGCTACCACCTACATACCACCTACACCTCCTAATACGACAGCTACCACCCAGACATTCTAAATTATTGCTACACCCAGTGTAATTTTCATATAAAATAGCTACCACCCACACCTCCTAATACTACAGCTACCACCCAGACATTCTACATTATTGCTACACCCCCACATTTCCTATGTAATACAGTTACCATGTACCACCTTGTTGTAACTCCCATGTAAGACAGTTAGCATCAACACCTTCAAAACTGTCCAGCTACCACTCACCACTAAGCTGTTTTATCAATAGAATATACTAGTAGCTACCACCCACACTGATAGCTATACTTCACATGACCCTCTATCAAAATTCATGGCAAACAAGATATTTACCAACTGCACATTCTATATAAGATGCCTACAACCCACACGTGCAATGCAAGACAGCTACCACCTACATCCATGCAAGACAGCTACCACACACATCCATGCAAGACAGGTATTTATGACTTTCATACACAACCTACACCTTTCACGAAATACAGCTACCACCCACACTTTCCATACCAGCTACCACCCACACTTTCCATACCAGCTACCACACAATGTCCATACCAGCTATCGGTCGCACTTTCCATACCAGCTATCACCCACGTTTCCCATACCAGGTACCACCCACAATTTCCATACCAGCCACAATGTCCATACCAGCTACCGGTCACGCTTTCCATACTATCTACCACCCATAATTTCCATATCAGCTACCACCCACACTTTCCATACCAGCTACCAGCCAACATTCTCCATACCAGGTACCAGCCAACATTCTCCATATCAGCTACCACCCACACTTTCCATACCAGCTACCAGTCACAGTTTACCAGCTACCACCCACAGTTTCTATACCACCTTCGTGTCCCATACCATGTACCACCCACACATTCCATCACAAGTCCATCTCCGGACTGCCACCCAGCCGGGTTATACTATCTGTACAACTCACCTGTGTTTCTGTCAACTGTAGCTTGCTGGCTAATTGTTTTCGTTCACTTCCGACAACGTAATGATTTTTCTCAAATGCCTGTTCTAGTTGAAGGAGTTGACTTGGGGAGAATGCTGTTCGGTTCCTCTTTGGTTTTCTGTAGGGGTGGAAGAACAACCCGGGAGGTGGGCCCACTGCGAAATAATAAAGATAAAAACTCTAGAATAAACAGTGTTGTAAAGTTTAAGAACAAATTAAATCGTATACAAATAATATTAGTTCAATAATCAATTGTCTCGGAAAGAAAATTGTCATTGTGTTCATAAATAATATAAATACTATCATTGATAATAATATGTCCAAATACTTTTATTTTTTCCAGAATAGTATTGATGTTTAAATTTATTATTTTTAGACTAATAATAATACTTTTGCAATGTATTCATGTCGGTATATATACGCTGTTCAGTCTTTATTGATTTGAATAACAGGTTAATTTATTAAGTCTAGTTCTACAAAAATATTCTCGCCAGAAAGAAATACTAGTATATACATGCCTTTTGTGAACGATAATGTAATTCTATGCACTACATGTATTATCATTAATTGACACTTGTGAGACATAATGTGTTTAAGTTTGAACCCATTATGTATATATTAATAACCTATATATTTACACATTGAATTATGTTTAAATTGCATATGTTTTCATAAATTAATATACGAGAGTAAAAATGTAAGATAATTTATATAAACTGACAGTTTCAAAATATAAAAAATAGTTTACAAAGAACACTACGGAAATAGTTTAAGATAAAATATTTATTGACAATATATTTTCTTTTGAATTTGCGTTGGGTATACATTTTCTCGAAGAACACTCTAGCCTTTAACAAGTCACTATCTGGTCTCATTTCAAAGGTATAATGTGTATTCACAAAATTTCCATATTTCAATATACAGTAAAGCAATATTCCGGCCGCAGCATAGTGCACTTATTCCATAGTTATTGTTAAAGGCAACAACCCTAGGAATTGAACGCCAATAATATTACTTCGCAACTTCATTTATTCATGATATCGAGTTTCAAAGTCAACATTGTAATACGTTTGAGCGTCAAAGTAAATGTTAAATCGCTCAGACCACGTTCCCGAGCAAACAAGGGACACATTTGTGACAAAAGCAGACTCGTTTCTGTCGCTCAACAGTCGATTGGCCACTATTATGCAGTACACTATATTCTCCGCAGATACGGCTTCCGGATCTCGTGTATAAAAAGAAGAAAACCGAAAAGAGAAATAGCTCTATTGGAATAAGCTTTGTTTAATTTATTAAGGTATTTTTCCGAAGCAAAATGTTTAATAAATAATTGAGATTTGGGGACATACATATCAGGTTTGGTAAACAACTACCATCGAAAACTAGAAATCGTAATTAAGAAGAAGAAGTAGTAATAGTAGAAATAGTAGTAGTAGTAGTAGTAGTAGTATTAGTGGTAGTAGTAGTAGTAGTGGTAGTAGTAGTAGTAGTAGTAATAGTAGTAGTAGTAGTAGTAGTAGTAGTAGTAGTAGTGGTAGTAGTAGTAGTAGTAGTAGTAGTATCGTCATTATTATTGGGGACTTTAGCTAACCTATCAGCTAGTTCATGAGCTACTAAGTTAACGGTTTCCTGAGTCTTCAATAGAAGCAGAAGAATTGCCACAAGTACCGTTCTGGAAGGCCAATCCTAGCGAATATAAATAGAAGTAGTAGTAGTAGTAGTAGTAGTAGTAGTAGTAGTAGTAGTAGTAGTAGTAGTAGTAGTAGTAGTAGTAGTA
>JAUTBX010020791.1:1505-13833 GCA_032361465.1 Lepetodrilus tevnianus | reverse complement strand
ATATATTTCTGTTTTCCTGTAATTTTTAAGTTACGAATACACGTTTACATACTATGTTTCTATTTACATATCTTATTAAATATTTTTTACTAATAGTATTCGTAATGCAATTCAGTTAACAACATGACCAATTTAACTCGGGGGCAAATAGGGTTTGCTAAATTGCGGATTCCTCTGTCATGGCTAATATTAATAGAATAACCAGTGCTCATGTTTTCTATCCAATTGGATTCATTGTGCATGCTTGAATAAAGTAGTTTGCAGTTTTCAAAGACTACCTACATTTGCATTTTTCGTGACGTTGGAACACAAAATCGTGACCCGTGCCGCTACCTACGTCATATTTGTGTTTGTTGTTAAAATAAGACTGTCATGCTAGATTGCCCATGTGTATACTTCAATGAAACTAGAATTAAAATCTTAACTGGTAGGTATCCAAATTTCATTTTTCAGATATGTAAAGTATAAAGAGGAAAACAACCTATTTATATCTTGATCCTGAATGTGGCATAGTCTTAAGTTACAGCACATGAAATTCAATGTGTTCATTCTATTAATTAAATTCTTCTCCCTTGTTTGTTGCAGATGTTTGAAGATCTGAGTTGGGATTGGAGATCGTCGTCCACTAGCTAGAGATGGAGGGGGAGACATTCGTGATCGTGCCCGAGCCTGGAGGGGGAGAGGAGCATGGCGAAGACATTGCTGGCGAGATTCAGATTTCCATCAACCCTGATTACGATGACGGCGACATTGATGATGGAGGCATTGATGACGCAGTAATTGATGACGCAGGCATTGGTGGTGCAGGCATTGGTGACGCGGTAATTGATGACGCAGGGATTGATGACGCAGGCATTGGTGGTGCAGGCATTGGTGACGCGGTAATTGATGACGCAGGGATTGATGACGCAGTCATCGTTGACGGAGACATTGATTCTGAAACGTCTGAAGATACACCTCCTCCGCCAAAAAAACGTTCTCCTGTGGAGAAACTTACTCATTTCGAGTGTGGGCAGTGTACAAGGTCGTTTGTGACCGCACTGCATCTGTCCCAGCACATGGTGAACCATGAGTACAAGAGGTCGTACGTCTGCCGCCACTGTCATATCGAGTGTGCCACCGAGGTGGAACTCCACCAACACCTCAAGAAGCACACTGGAGAGATGCCCTTCATGTGTAATGTCTGTGGTAAAGGCTTTGGTAATGTGTATCACTATCGGTCTCACTACAGGACTCACACTGGAGAAAAGCCGTATAAATGCGGGATATGTGGAAAGCGATTCACCACATCCACAGGCTTAAGATACCACGAAAGGACGCGGTCGGGAGAAAAATGTGGTATCAGAATAAACTCAAAACCACGGCAGCAAAAAGAGTGGTCTGAAAGTGAATTAGTGCCGCTTGTTGTCTACGTCGATCCTCCGCCAGGATATGCCAAGATGATTAACAAACATTCTAGTAAAGATTCAAAACCAGAGAAGCAAGTTGTCAGCTCAAAGACTGAAGAGAAGAGCGAGGAGCGGGTGTCTTTCTTTACTGATCCGGAGTTGATGACCACTGACGAGAAGTTCCGCCTTGCCCTCTCTTTCAAAGAAAGCAGTGAATGTATGATCTGTGGCAAAAAGTTCCAGTATGCGTCTAGTCTGAGGACTCACCTGCGTGTCCACTCCGATGAAGAGATTGACCACACACTCAAGATGATGTATCAGTCCAGTGATGATGAGAGTGTGAAGGACGCCAGTTCCTGGAAGCCGTACGCGTGCAAGGAGTGCGGCCACGAGTGCTGCACCTCGGACGACCTCAAGACTCACATGCTGACCCACTCCGCCCAGAAGCCCCACTTCTGTAAATACTGCGGCAAGTGTTTCGGAAAGACGCATAATCTTTATGCTCATATCCGAACTCATACAGGGGAGAAGCCTTTCAAGTGTGTGGACTGCGGCAAGAGGTTCACGACGTCCACGGGATTCCGGTATCACAACAAGGCTCACCACGCAGGATCTGCCACTCATTCGTCCGACAAGTCTGAAGAGAAAGAAGCAGCTAAGGATACGCATGATGAAGGCTTTCTCAAGATTGTGAGTGTAATGTCACTGGCTGACAATCCTTCTTCAGAAATTGATCCCACAATGTATGCTGGAATTACTGAAGGTAGCACTGAAATTGCTGATGAAAATAGCAGTGAAATTGTAAATTCGGAAGTTAACTCTGAAATTCCAGAAAGGAGTGAGGACTGTGATCTAACTATACTTCAGCCTGAAAGCACAACCATGGTACTGAGTGCCGATGACATCACAGAGATAGATAAGCAGAGTGAAAATAAAACCAGACTTCAGCTTGAATGTGGAGTTTGTGGGGCTGAATTTTTGGAAGAAGCTGATTTGGAAAAGCATATGAAAAAACACAGAGCTATTAAGAGAAAGAAAGCGAAATCAACTATTACATCACCAACCCAACTTCCGGAAGGACAAGACTCTGATGATGCAATCAACAATGTTCCTGAACAGGATTGTTACAAGTCTGCTGGGAATGAAGACGGCCATGGTGAAAGTATTCAACTTCCTGTTCTGCTAGAAGGTTCGGTGCACAGTATAGCTGGAGACCAAGGTCTGTTTCTCGTAGATCCACCTGATGACGGCGCTCCCGATGACAGCGCTCCTACGCCTCTGGAGATTGACGAGGAAATTGTCCAGCCGCAGTATCCAGACTCTGACTCTGGTGAGCTCCCAGAACTGATAGCTGAAGCGGTTTCCTCATCACAAGAGCAGTTCACCTGTCCCGCCTGCAACATAGTTGTCAATAGTATCGCTGGCCTGGAAGCCCACTTCAAAGAACACACTACTATAAGTGAGCCTATGAAGTATGCGTGCAAGTATTGTTCAAGGACATTCTGGAAGAAGTATAATCTACACAGTCACTTGAAGACTCATGCCGGCGAGAATGTATATCTTTGTTCATACTGTCCGAAAACTTTCACCAATGTGAGCGGTCGAGACGGTCATATCGCAAAAGAGCATGCAGAGTTTAAGTTTGTGCTAGACACGCTGGACTCCAATAGTGGCATAATAAATGCCAGTTTTAGAAATAAAATACAGGATGCATTCTTGAGAGTGACCACAGAGAGTGTTTCTAACCAGAATGATGACAAACTGGATGAAGAAGCACCTGTTGACGTCCCCGTTCCCGAAGTCACCTATTTGTATGACAGCGCGCCCATTGAGCCGGAGGTGTCTGCCGTTGAAACCAATCCGCGTGGCAAATGTGAATGCAAGATTTGTGGCAAAGTTGTCAGTCACAGACAGAACCTGAAGATGCACATGCGCGTTCACCAAGACAAGAAGAGTTACAAATGTCTCGTTTGTAGCAAAGAATTGACCACGTATTACCAGTTCACCGTACACATGAGAACACACACCGGGGAAAGGCCATACCAATGTGAAATCTGCAGGAAGCGCTTCCGGAAAAGAAACCATTACACAAACCACAAGCGTACACACCTGGGAATTAGACCATTTCATTGCCACATCTGCCAAAAGAGATTCACTGCATCAAATGGTCTGAAATACCACCTATCTCACGTACATAAGCCTGGCGAAACTTCTAATCCCAAGTGGCTGGCAGACCCTGTTGAAAATAATGATGAAGTGAATTCAATAGCGGCTGAACTTAAAGCTATTGCTGATCCGGATGATGTTCCCTTGATGCAACTGCAAGCTTACGAAGACCTCAAGAACTCTGATACATCTACGCTGTGTGCCGAGATTTCCGAGAGAATGAAGAAGCCGGTGAAACCACAAGGCTTCGTCTTACCGTCGCCCACACTCAGTCCCGTTAGCAATGCTACTGTCAGCAAAGATGAACTTTCAAGCCCTAACATTAAGAGTCCGGAACAGACGCCTCCCAGTGATTCCGTCGCTGAAAGTGATAGCTCTTTGTACACTACGTCGAACCCTACTAGCAGTGCTGTTGATGATGCCAATCTCAAAGGATTTATGGATGTTGATCCAACAGACGGCACTTCTCCATCTCGGAGAAAAAGCAAGCGGAAGAGTTCTACACCCAGTTACTATGGCATCAAGATTAAGAAGGACGTACCAAAAGCCACCAAGTCCTCTGGTGATACATCACAGTCGGAAGGTGCTTATGTATTGTCACTGCAAAGTATGACTGGACCTGCTGGTGGGGATCAGTCTGTGAAGAGAATGAATATGTCGAACGATGGTCATTATAAAGGAACTGTTCATGACAACAAGATGAACCCACTGCCTGATGATGTGCTAGTGATGACTCAAGCTGAGAGGGAGTATGCTGCAGGCTCTCAAGATCAAGCTAATTACGTATCTGATGATGCATATCTCAAGCAAATGCTGAACAACACTGCTCCGTACATCTTTGATACGGACGGCAACGCTCAGGTAGGAGTGGATGTGTCTGCAATGTTTCAGCTGTGCCGTATCTGCCAGTGCAACATTCCTGTCGCTGAATATGATGCTCACGTGATAGAGCATTCTGCACCGAAATTCAAATGTACCTATTGTAATATGAAGTTTACCCGTTCCAAGCTTGTCAAGCATGAGAAGTGCCACTCTAAGGAGACGCCGTTTGAGTGTGTGCAGTGCGGGAAGGGATTCTGGTATGCAGCTGCGTTACAGAAGCATAGAAAGTTACATAGGAACAAGAAGAAGTTTGAATGTCTCTACTGTGGCAAGTTCTTTGGGAAAACGGACAATCTAAAGTCTCATGTCAGGACACACACCGGGGAAAAGCCCTATTCATGCTCTATATGCGAACGGCGTTTCACAACCTCCACTGGGCTCCGTTACCACGATAGACATAGGACCATAGGAAACTGCCACAAAGGCATCAAGATAAACCATAAAAATCATTATGAACAAGCCTTTGAAATTATCACAGAAGCTGCCAAGTTGGGAAAAACAAGAGAAGATGTGGCTCTGATGTCGAATAAACCGAAGGCAGCGAGTAATACCTACCAGATAGACTCTAAGCAGGTACTGGTCTTCCCTAAGAAGCCTGTTGTGAATGTCCCCCAGACAATTGCATTGAAAGAAACTCTTAAACAGCTCGAGTCTTGTACTGTTTTGCCCACAGAAGTTGAACACATTTTCAATGCGCCTGATCAAAATAAAAACTTGAATATGAAATCAAAATGTGATGGATATCGAGTATCTAAGGATGGATGTTCAGAGTGTTCTTACTGTAAGATGAATGCGAAGATAGAAGATGTTGCTCCAACGTCTAGTCAGGTACAAGTCACGGAAGATGCTACCTGCCAACTTTCAGACTTGAAGAATTCCCCTGATAAGAATAAGTCAAAATCCACCCAGTGTCGCTTCTGTTTGAAGTACATGTCCGATCTGTCCGGCCTGAGAAAACATCTCCGGATTCACACCGGTGAAAAACCATATGAATGCAAGTTATGTGGAATGCGATTCTCTCGATGTGACTATCTTTCCAAACATATGTATCAACATTATGATGAAACACTGTATCCGTGTAGGCATTGTGACAAATCATTTAAAATCTTTGATCTTAAGACGCATAAGGCTGACTATCATGGTATGTCGTTAAAGCCTAGAAAGTATACACAGATGTACCAAGAAGAGTGGACCGAGCTGGGAGCTGGGAGTTCTGACGATTCCTTGCAATACCTTGAGGAAGATGACCCACAGAATGATGACCCACATAATGCCTACCCACAGAATGATGACCTACAGAATGCCTACCCACAGAATGATGACTTACAGAATGCCTACCTACAGAATGCCTACCCACAGAATGATGACCCACAGAATGATGACCCACATAATGCCTACCCACAGAATGACGGCCTACATAATGACTACCCACAGAATGACGACCCACATAATGCCTACCCACAGAATGACGACCTACAGAATGCCTACCCACAGAATGACGACCTACAGAGTCCTGAGAACTGTGTGGGCCAGGTGCAGTACCTTGAGGAAAGCGATGACCTTCAGTGTAGCAAGTGCGGCAGAAGCTTCTCCAACGACCGCCTCTTCCACATCCACTGTGGCATCTGTACTGGCCACGACACTCTGGAGAAAGCAAGTGAAGAGCCGGACGCCACTGTGACCTTTGAAGGATTCGAGATCACATGCAGTCCTCCTGGATCTGATGTCGAGGACCAGGAGGAGGATGAAGAGGAGGAGGAGGAGGAAGATGAAGAGGATGACAGCTTTGAAGAGGAAGAAGGTATGAAGGAAGTGATGCCGACACCTAAAAATAGAAAGAAGCACTATTGTACATCCTGTTCAAAAGAATTCACTGTCTTCGCTGATATGATCCAGCATCTACAATCTCATAGCGGTAAGTCTTAAAGGCATACAAATACAATGACAGATTCAGTTGTCGTTTTGGAATAAATTGTTAAAAATCGAAGTATATGCACTTTGACACACAATATGTAATTTTACCTTCAAATATATTATCACTGCTGTAGGATAGATAATACTGCAGTTTCCATTTTCAATAAAACCTGAATAATGAGTTGTTACATGTCCTGTAGCATCTCAATTTCCTATAGTCTATAATAAACTAAGGGGGACAACTCTAATCACTGAACATAGTAACCTTTCACAACCACTGCATAGTACCAATAAAGTTACATTGTGTCTAATTAATATAATAAATATTCAAATAAACTAGTGAGACATGTGGAATAAGTAACTGGTTGTATAAAGTACTTGTGTAGTCGAAACAAATGTATATATTTTCAGTTTTATACATTTTCTACTAATAGATAAATAATTAAACCTATACTATCACAGATCGTTGACATAGTGGTCTAGTGAAGTTTTTAAAAATACTTATCTATTAGTAGAAAATGTCAACATGCATTTATCTGAAATGTATCAAGCATTAAAAGATATCTGTAATTGACTGAAATATGATCTAATTTAATATAAACATTTGATAACGGAAATAAGATGTCATTTGTTGGTTGTATCCTCCATGTGTATGTACGCATGTACTATATCTCTGTTGCAGGGACCAAAAGCTTTCCATGTCCTCACCCCAAATGTTCCTTCACCTTCCGAAGCATGACCGCGCTAGAGAAGCATGAGCTGGAGCACTACGGGTCCAAAAGCCTGACGCCCGAGAACAACTGCAACCTCTGTGGAAAGATCTTCAAGAACCCGGAACTGCTGAAGGCCCACTTCCCAGTTCACCTTGGCGACGAGACGTACAAGTGCAGTATGTGCAGTAAAACCTACAAGGAATTCCGGGAACTAAATGTCCACGTCAAGTCCTGTTGTCACAAAGAGCTAGAGTTTGTGAGACCCTTTGCTTGCAACTTCTGTGATAAACAGTTCAGAAAGCAGGATCACATCAAAACCCACATCCGTACCCACACCGGGGAGAAGCCTTACGAATGTGGCGTCTGTAATAAGGGGTTCGCTGCGTCCACCGGTCTGCGACTGCATCAGAAACGCGGGCCGCCGTACACCTGCGCGCCGGAGGCCATGAAACAATACCTGATGAAGATGGGCTACAGCAGGAGTAGACCGTCCACCAGTTACAGCTCCAGCAGAGTGAAGGCCATGAAGAGGTCCATTAGGGCAGGTCACAAGAGGTCCATGACCTCCACATCTGCCGAGGAACGGGGCAAGAGGAAACTCCGAAGCCGATCAGGGAATACATAAATAATGTCAACAAATAATGTCAACAAAGCTTTTAGTTCTACCTGTGTACAATGTGCATTATGCTCGACAGGTTTCTTTAATGCTTCTGTTGTCAACATGCCGACTATAAGAATTGCCAGACTTACTTTCTAACCATAGCTCTTGCACTGGCTAAGTAAGCGTGTAAATAATGTATTTCTTTCTGGAAATCAGTAGACCTGAGAAAGCCAACATTACAGATAGCATGGACTCATGTTTTAGATGTTGCATTTATTTATGCTTGTAAATAATTTATTATGATATATACAAAAAGTCTAATCTAGTTTATTGTTGAACTCGCATTTTTTATTTGATGTCTTACTTTAATTGGTCTACAATTTGGCATTAGCATTGCATTTGAGGTATATGTTGATGTCTTCCTGTTCGCATGCACATCATTTGTGTCTGTACATTCACATGTATACACTTTCATGTGCAAACATGCATTTGCATGAGATTCAGACCAGATATCTTGGTTAAATATGTGTGTAAATGCACTCGTGTCACAACATTGCATTGCACATGGGTGTATTGTTCACATGTGTACATGATTTGCATACCTATGCAAAAGTGTGCATGCAAACAGGTTAGTTTAGTTGCTTACAAATGAATATTCCTGAAACAATTACCTTTCTTTCATGTATATATTTATATATCTTGGATGGTGGTGGAAATGTGCCTTTAAGGTTGTATTGCAATATGTAGTGTAGTGTGTTGCAAACAAACAATGTTCAAGACAAATATAAATTGTTTAGAAATGCACAGGTCCTACACAGTCCTACACAGGTCATTGTAAAGTCATAGCACCAAGCTTAGCTATGTTATTTTATATTCTCATAGAAATGTTCATCTTTTATATTTAGAGTTATCTTACAGAAAGCACCATAATGTAGTATATTTGGCAAGATCATTTTTGCATGCAAATTTACATATTTCATATATATTTGTTTTCTTTTGTTATCATATACATTTCTACGTATTCTTCAGCATATTAATACACGCTTGACTTCTACTGTGGAGTAACCTTTTGATAATCAACAGTGGTGAGTTTGGACTTTTATTGTGAACACAAATTATTATGAATGATTGGGATGGAGTTGATGCATGCTGACGTTATGGTCAGAATGGAACTCACCATTGTCAGAGGGTATGTATAATTAGGAAAATATCTAGTCTGAGAACTACTGTTTTATCAGAATATGTAATAACCCTATACTTGACCTTTGACCTATGCAAAGATGTTCTTGCCACTTGTTTATGTTTTCCTGTCATTGTTTGTCTAGACAGTGTCTGTCCACTCTACCTGTATGTGGTGTGTCTGTCCACTCTACCTGTATGTGGTGTGTCTGTCCACTCTACCAGTATGTGGTGTGTCTGTCCACTCTACCTGTATGTGGTGTGTCTGTCCACTCTACCAGTATGTGGTGTGACTGTCATGTGTGGTCATCATTGATGTAGTATTGGACAGGCCTGATATCTGTTTATCACTTTTACACTGTACGTAGACATTCAGGTAAAGACGTCTTATAGTTTGGCATGAAATGCATTGACCCCCTATTTCGTAGATTATCTTGGTAAATACTTCATGGAATGAAAAACAAAAAAAAATCCATTTTCTTATTTCATTTGCCCTATAAACCAAAATTTAAAAAAAAAAAATATTGCACCAGTAATAAATAATGTTTATATATCAATCACCAAATAGTTTGACTAAGTATTATTTTATGCAGAGGGACGACATTCGAAAGAAGGCACAGGCAAATAGGTTGAATTTGCACATGTGGCTATGTGAAGAAAAGCATCAGCACGTGCAAATCGAGCCTGTTTACCCGTTCCTTCTTTCGAGCATCGTCCCTTTGCATACATTTATGGAAACTTCCATCATAGTGACCAACAATGACCAACTTCGTTGAAAACTAAAATATTTTTCAAAATACAAATGAAAAATATTTGAAATTATGTTGCCTTAAGCCTACGGCGCCACGTAGGCTTACGGGCCACCGGTGAAGGGTCGCCATCTTGAGACATGACATGTCGCTCTTCTTGTTCAAGTTGTTGACTTATTGCTTGGTTTCGCTCCAGCCTATCCTGTCATTGGTCCAAACGACATAATTTTGATTCTAACTGCTCTAAAAGTGTACAAATTTCGCAATCTGGACCGCTAATACTGAGCGTACGTCTTATCCGCAGGAATGCACAGAAGAAGACTGAAGTAGTGATGTCACGATCTGTGACGTCAATACGGATGATGTCACTGTTGGTCACATGACTACACATAATACTTAATCAAAATATTTGGTGATCATTATATAAACAGATTTTTTATTACTGGTGCAATTTTGTATTTCTTTTTAAATTTTGGTTAGGGCAAATGAAATAAGAAAATGGATTTTTTTTGTTTTTCATTCCATGAAGTATTTACCGAGATAATCTACGAAATAGGGGGTCAATGCATTTCATGCCAAACTATAGTCTCACTGCAGTACTGTCTATAACCCTCTCCGTGCTGGAGACTACCAGATACATGTGTACCCTAAAGAGCAGTGATTGTGCATAATCCAGCAGGGAGAGGGTTAAACATGATAACATGTCGTGTGGTTGTGATGGTCTGAGATGTGTAAAGGATATTGTCTATTTGAACACTGATTTACTACCAAAATATGTACAATAATTAACATAGTATTAATGTATAAAGTTACGTTAAAATTTAATTTCATAGACTTTTAAGAGGTATTATTAAGTGAATATGTTAACGAGTTTCACAACTTTCCATAATTATCCTATTAATTGCCGAAAAGTGTTTTTCCCAGATTCTAAATCTACAAATCTTGACCATTAAAGGCATAATATCACAGTTGATAGACCTTGGAAATGGACGGACAAATTTCGATCTGAGACTGATTGCGCTTGATTTACCCACCCAAAAGTTGTTATTTATTGATGTACTTGATCCCCCAACACTGGATAGTTACTACCAAATTCATATTTTATATGAAATAGGTTAACGTTCCGCTATTTATCTTGTCTTTGATGCACCACAGTTCTAATAATGATTTTGAGTTATATTAGAGTTATGTCCCCTTTAACGTTATCGTTGCGTATTATATTTTAAAGTCGTACCACTGAGTTGTGTCCCCTTGCATTGACATAATGAAGCAAATAGCAATATGACCATATTCAGGTTGTCTACCACTAGACTACAGCAGCTGTACAGGGGGGTACATTGGTTATTTGTCTACCAAACAGCCGTGGAAAGGTTTTTAGAAGTGCAAACATGATTTTATGTATGTTAAGTGAATGCATTTTGCAGGTGTAGCTAAGAACTAGTTCTAAACAACCATAAATATCTGTGATATTATGCCTTTAATTCAGAATTTTCTATTTATTCAAACACAATCTTTTTATCTTTTTTTTGTTGAAACAATTTAAAAAATAATGTATTTATTTTTCTTAATCCTTCATCCTTCATTTATTATACCATTTCATTTCCAACCATACTTTTTACTTTAATATTCCCTAATTATATGGTCGTCGCGTCGCCTATATTGGTGAGATATTCCCGCTGTGACGTAATTATATAAAAACAGATATTAATGTTTTAAAATAAAAAAAATTTCTAATAATGTGAACATCTACACATTAAATTTTCTCCTCTTCGAATTATTAGTGTAAGTACAGTAGTTTATAATGGCTGTCTCTCTAAAGAATCTCTGTTTTTAGTGAAATAAGACGATAATACCACTGATGATTATTACACATTCTGCTAAGAATAACATATTCTCTTACAAAACTTGTTGACTACTGGTAGTTAACATAATATTTGGTTGACTTTACATATTCGTTATTATATACAAACCTGGTTATAGCAACCAATGTATAGTAAATGTACATGTACCGTAGTTATTATTTTTATGTTCATCCATAAATCTGTTTCTATGATATCTGTTCTTGATGCACATTGCACAGTATCAGTGAACTATAGCATACTATATGCAGTAATCCTTTGGACACCATTAATGATGAGCTCATTATTTATTGTGTATTGTGTAATATTATCTAACAATAACATAGTGTTTATAATATTGAAAAAGTCTTATTTATTGCGACTCAAGCAGATTGTAATTTAATGAAGTGATTAAGTGTTTTCCAAAATCTGTCTTGTCCATACTGAAAGTTTAATTTCTGTGCCCATCTGTACAGGATGACCTAACTCTTAAGCATAGCCTAATTCTAAGGATAGCCGAACTCTAAGCATAGCCTAATTCTAAGGACTGTATCTACCACTGATGTATAAGACACTGGTTACTATGGTAGATGTTGTCACCTTGGTTACGCCTGTCGTCGCTATGGTATCTCTGGTACAGGATCTGGTAGCAAATGGGTGAGATTCCCATAGCAATGTATACTCCATACTCTCTGTTACAAGAGGCATTGATATACAAACAAGTTGGCCAAATGTCTGGAGAAGTGATGTTACCATCTGATGTCACCGTCACTGGTCTAAAACAGTGTCAGTCTGTGTCACTGGTCTAAAACAGTGTCAGTCTGTGTCACTGGTCTAAAACAGTGTCAGTCTGTGTCACTGGTCTAAAACAGTGTCAGCCTGTGTCACTGGTCTAAAA
>JAUTBX010020680.1:0-13836 GCA_032361465.1 Lepetodrilus tevnianus | reverse complement strand
TATATAGATATATATATATATATAACACACACACACACACACACACACACACACACACACACACACACACACACACATATATATATATATATATAATATTATCCTCAGAAGTGTTCATAGTAGTTTGGAATGTATAGCGCTACATGTAGGCATATGTGCAGAACTTTATAGCAGCAGGAATGCAACACATCCAACCACTCTTAAAAGTGAGTGTTTTTAAGGAAACAACATCACGAACATGACGCCCCAAAGTCGCATTTTTATGCACACTGATCCTGATAGCCTGAAAAAGAAACCGTTGTAGTGATTTAAAACGCAATTTTCTTGGAGAACAAGCCAGTCACCATGGCCACGAATCTTGCTTCCAATAAACGCAATAATGAGCTGACGTAGCACATAATTAATTTTGACATTTGGGAAATGAATTGCATCTCTGACGACAAAGGGCTCAATGAAGTGAGTTAGTGTAGATAATTAAGGGATATTTCCTCGGCTTTCGACGATATCCCCAACTATTTATCACTCCGCTCCTGGACGAAACCAGTCCCCATCACGTAATGTAGAGAACACGTCTTTCATCGATTTTTCAAGACTCCGAGGGTTGCCGCTCGTCTAACAAGGCCGGTGAACATGGTCTAGACTAACAGCCTGCTAAATCGTGGCTTGATGTTTCTTTCCTAGGACAGGTCTAATGGTAGTGCCTCAGCCCTTCGTGCCTGCTAATGAACGTACAGATGACATCAGATGCATGCAATACCTTACATCAGAAATCAGTGAATTTCTTGGGACCTCACGGCGTTATTGATTAACACGGATTCTTACTCCAAGTGAAAGAAAATATGGGAATGTCAACGGATAATTGAATTAAAAAAGCAATTCCTATTTTTAGTGGAAATGTGTCAATGAGATTCGAGTCAAGCTTGAACTTGGGTGGTGTCCTGAGTAGAACCATATCGATTAGGGAGAGAGTTGCCTCCCCTGGATTACATACCCGGAAGTGTACAGAAATATTCCGGGAGATCTAAACAGAAACCTGCAAGGATGATGGTAAACGTGACGACGAGTGAGATGCCGCCGCATCAGGCGTCAAACTCGTGCATTATGTTCCCAGACAACCCACATCGATGTGTGAGTACAATAGAGTTGTAGTTTCATTCGGTACGCTTCAAAATCTCGGCATCAATGTTGTAGTTTCGAGCCATGTTCAAGATAGCTCGAGATTCCTCTAGCCTTAGTTGACCACTTAGTTATAGACCATAGTATATTAGAAAGTCTCTTATGGTCAACTAAGGCTAGAGGAATCTCGAGCTAGTTCAAGACTGCAGTTGCGTTGTACAGACATCTGACATTCCTGGGCTTGTAACATTTCCTAATCAATATATCAATTTATTACCGTAGATTACAGATATAATTAATGTAATATGCTTTTCAAATACTACTTACTATTAAATATACGGCAATCGGCTGGTAGTGGTAACAGTTAATACTCTGATAATGGAAACCCGGTCAGACGGTGTTACTAGTTTTCGTCATAGAAACAACTTCGATCTCGTGATTGTTGCGTGAATAACATTAATTCCCACCCTATCAATGTTGCCAATGATCCATCGAGGTTTATTGGTCACAAGTCTTACCATAATTTTGAATAGTGTAATTTGTTTTACCAAAACAAATATTCTTATTAGAAAAAGAGAAGACTTATATCGCAGTATATATAATTATATATCAAACTTTCTCCACAACTATTGTGCTGTTTTAAACATTCAAACATAGAATTTTATATGTATATTTAAATACAGCAGCGAATAGCTATCCAGAAGGATAAGATGGGCATGTGAATGATAACCAGTAGCGCCTGGGATTTGCAGCTTGGGTTGTATATTCCCCAGGGAGTTGAGGTGGAAATAAGTAATAATCTAGCACCATGAGCATGTGTTTGACATGGAATAGGTGCGTTATAAATATGCATTATTATTCAATTACTATCAGTGTATCACACATTCTGTACTACCGGTAATTGTTGATTGCTAAAAATAATATATATACATTGAAGAAATACAAATGTTGCAAAGCCTTTAAGGAGATAATATTTCTTCTTTTTTTTTTCTGGAATAGTTAGGCTAAATATAGCAGTGCATCAATTGTCTTTATAGTTGGCTGTCATACCATGAACGTATGTGCAAGTTAATGATTATATTGATCATACAAGCATGATAAGATCTACTAGCTTATTTTATATGTCAAACATTGATTGATGTAAAAAAAAATGTATTATACATTTTAACTTTGAGCTGTACAATCAATCTTACAGATATAAAATAAAAAACTTCAATTGTACATGCACAGATATTTTATTTTATTTTTATATATATATATGGCAGTAGGAATGGCCTACACTGCCATTAATATGATCTCTAAATGTGAAACGACTGGTAAAAATATGTTAGGTAGTGGAATGCCATGCATACGTCATACATGATGATTGTATTTTATTATTATTATTATTCATTTTTAATTTTTTTAAATATTTTTTTTGTTTTTTTTATTAGAATATTAATGATAATTTATTATGTATACAGTAACCCTGTTATATAACTTTAACTTATAGCATAATTATTTTGATGATTTACAGACTATTAAGTCTAGAGCAAGGAGGTCAAGTAGAAACTATCTAGTCCATTTGTAGAGCGCGTCATCCACCGTTACACAGTGCTCTGTTTGGATTTATTTCTCAATTTGTTTGTTGTTTTATTCTTCTGGGGTTTTTTATGTCTAAAAATCATAATAAAGAACACATATATTGATATAGTTATCTTCAAAATAGCTTTTATTCAGAATACTTCTTCACAATGCCCTAGAACTCTGAAGTCAATTCTTTGACCAAATTACGGTTCTGAAATGCCGGTTCTGAAATGCTGGGTTCAATTCCTGATGAGGCACAAACCCAGTTGACCTGTTGACTATTCCGAAGTTGTGGTCTATGAGCCTTACCCATTGATAGTTCCTGACAACTACCGTATCTCGCTTCTCAAACACACTTGTCAGTGAATGGTCAGAGCATGTGATCAGCTTTGTCCAGGAATGTCATCACATTTCCAAGTGGCAGAGGGAGGGGGTGTCGGGTCTGGCTGACTAATTAATTAAAGGGCAGGTACATTAGGCGTTGCCATGGCGATGTATAGGCGCTGGACACTAATGGAACCACTTGATTTCATTAATGGTCACCACAGGAAGGGTGCCATGCTTCTCACTAATCTAGATAATCCACTTAGCCACCGACGCCAAGAGTTGGAAGACCAGACTTCCTCTGGCTCCGGAATCCACTTTGGTCAAGGGAAAGATCCATTGGAGCAATTAATGTATACATTGTTTGTACAAGGTGTTCTTGATTAGATAGTACCATAATTACTTTGGAAACAGACAAAAGATGAATTGGGAAAAACAAGATCTGTTACTTCAAGGTCTGGAAAATGGTTTTGAAGAAGACTTGAATGTACAAGTCAAATACTCCTCAACTATTGATAAATGATAAGGAATATAATATTCATAATATTGTGCTATCATGATGCAGATGTTGAGTTCTTATGATAATCGAGTGTTCTCTACTGATCAAAAATAGGGAGGCTTCAATTATGGATCACACGTTTATTAACTCTCTCAATGCTGAAGGCAACCAGAGATGCCATAAAGAGCAGTTCCAGGGCTATTCCAGCAGGGACTCGTGCGGAGAGAGATAAATACATCTGATAATATTTTAAAACATATTTATTTTGTTTTAGGATACAGTCATCATTGTACACAAGGTGGCTGCCTCGCTTTCCTTCTCTGGCTGGTAAGTGAGTCATAGCAGTACATTGTAGTGGGTTTTGTTTGTACTTTGAAAACTTATACCAGGGGTGGGATGCAGAATTGTTGTAGAAACTTGTGAATCAGTTAATTTCATGTTCTAGCTAGGTCACTGTGGACAACCTTCTTTTTAACATTCTAATTGCACCTTTGGTGCCCTTGCTACTTGCCCTGACAGTGTGTGTGTGTGTGTGTGTGTGTGTGTGTGATATTTCTCCAACCCCCAATGGATCCAACCTACCTTATTATTTCCCATGAGATTTAAGCATAATATTTCGTTCTGTAATATTTACACTTTCATCCTTTACATGTAGAATTTAACATACCCCGGTAGTATGATTATATTAAGGAATATCAATTGTGTGCTACATAGCAACACCGGTTTCATCATCGTTTTATGACTAAAAGTAATGTTATCCAATTATTTATACAGCTGTTTTATTGATGCTCTGATTTATTTTCAGTGTCTTCATTCTGTTCATGATTTGGCTGTTCAAAAAGTACCTGGATTTTTCTCAGGTATGTCCACAAGTCCTCAAATTGTGACAAATACCAGATTGTAAACTCTGTTCCATTTGTCAGAGATATAATATATATGTAGGAGCTTTCAATTGTACAGGTCATTGTAAAGTTAAGTAAGAGAACCACACTGACCCATATGATAACGTAATTGTACTAATACTGCTATTCGGTGGGAGGTAGCGTAATGGTGGAATGTCGAATTTTGAAGTCAAAGGTCACATGTTCGAATCCCGTCCCAAGGGCCCGGCATCAATATGTTTTTACGTGCGAATTACTTTTCTCACGTGATCATGATAGGATGTGCTGTCTGTACTGTGGCAATGCAGGTATCATCCTCAGTCTATCAGTACCAGCCAGTGCTTGCAGGTTTACTGCAACATTCATGGTAGATGGTACCATCCTGCCAATGACAAATCATGAATATCATATTACTAGTGAAATAATCTTGAAAGTGGCATTAACCCTATCCATGCTGTATTAACCCTCTCCATGCTAGAGGCAACCGGATATGCCCTAAAGAGCAGTACTTGTGCCTAATTCAGCAGAGAGAGGGTCTAATTCAGCAGAGAGAGGGTTAAACAAAGACACTGTTCTTCAGGCATCTATGATTGCCTCCAGCATGAAGATGGCTAAACCACACTTCAGTTTTACAAATAAAACTGTAAAATAAGTTAAGCAACTTAAATATAACCATTGCTTGAACATTACCAGTTGTATATTAAAGTATCTTATCTACTTTAGTGTTGGGTATTATGACATGTCTATGATGATTCAAGTGTATTTGTACATATGCTGTAGGATGACTTTTGAACAAATGGAACATTTGGATGTAATTATGTAATTTGTATCATGTTTCAGAGATTAGTACTGTACATGAGTGTAGCTGTTCTCTTCAACAGTGTCTCGTATCTGATGGTAAGGTCTATTCCCGGGAGCTGGTTTGTATCAGTTTTCTGTAAATTACTGTCACATGAGCTGCACATGGCAATTATGTTACAAACAAATTTTACTGAAATTAGACAACTTTTTGTGTGAATACTTCTTTAATGCCAAAACTTATTGATTTTTGTCACTAATGATGCACATTAGCGGGAGACTGGAATATTGATCAATGCTTCATACTGCATTTCTCAACATCAGTAGTATTTATTGTGATATAACAACTATGATTATATAAAAGGGGATGGTGCTCGGAAAATGGTTAAACGTTGGACTTTGGAGTCAAATGGCCCAGGTTTACTGACAGAAGCACGACATCAATGTTCATGAAAGTTACCTTTCTGATGTGATATTGATATCGAGGATGCGCCGACTGTAGCTTGGCAATGCAGATATCATCCTCGGTCTAGTCAGTACCAGCCGGTGCTTGCAGGTTTACTGTAACATTCAGTGCTATGGATGGAGCAGGTTTGCCCTGAAATGAGTCACTGACAAGCTGTGATATGTGAAACAATCTTGAAAGCTACTCTAAACCTCCAATTTTAAGTACTAAAATAAATAAGATAACAATTATATAAAATAGTTTATTTTCTTTACTTTCAGAGTCATACTGTTCCAGACAGCACACTGTGTAACTTCCAAGGATGGTGGCTCACCTTTTTTGGTATAACTATTTTCTTTTTCATATTTTCCATTTATTTTCTCTACCGTTCATTTTTATGTTAATAAATAAATTTTCTCAAGTGAACTTTACATCAATACATTCTGTTTTAGAGGATGCTAGAATACTGTGTATTCTTTTATTATTTGCATAATAATTGTATTTTTTAAAGTTAACATTGGCAGGTTTTCTAGCTTGTACAAATTGCCCCTCAAGGGATTTTTCTCTTGAAAATATTGACAATTTGGGTTGAATTCAATTTGCATTTTAAGAGGTTCTACCTTTTGCTAACATTTCTATACATCTGGAAAAAAGTTAAGCGCCCCTTGTATTTTTCACAATGACTTGTATTACAATTTGAAAATAAGTTTACAATAATTATAATAATTTTTAATTTAAATGATTCATGCACAGATTGGTCTGTTTTGCTGTGGGTTGTCTCCCTTACTTTCAACCTGTACATGACGACCATCAAAAGTACTAGCACAGAGAAATATGAAGTGTAAGTAGCCAATCAGATTGAATATTATGAACCGATGCATCATTGAATCATAGGGCCAGGTTGTATGAAAGCACCATTAACCAATTGACACCATTAGTCATTATTCCTGCATTGAATTTCAATGCTAACACAGCGGTTAATAGTAACTGAAATGAGCTCTAGCCACACAGGACTAGTGGTGTAAAACATCTACTAGTCCTCACCAACTTTCACTAGTCCTGTCAGTAAATAATAATAAAAAAACACAGAACTAACATATCAATGTATTTAATAAGGGATTCAGGAATAGAGATAGATAGATCTAGATCTAGTCTTGTTTTTATAAATTAATATTTATAAATTATAAAAACAAGGTACCCGGTATGTGCTTTGAAAATGTATCTAGCCATGCAGGACTACCAGATATAGGAATCTACTAGTGCGAGCCAGAAACCACTAGCCATTGGCTATAGGACTAGCATTAGTATAATGTTTCATCAGTGAACAGAGGTTTAATGGCCCCCCTCTCCCTCCTGAAGGCAACTGGAGATGCCCTAAAGAACAGTTTCTGTGCCTACTCCAGCAGGCCATTATGTCTCCTTATGTTTGACAAATGTTAACACTACATACCCCAGTAATAACCTATCTATTGAGGATGGTGCTGATGAAGCAAAATCAATGCATGTATTAAATGTTATAAGATTGTATTGGCCAGGCCCCCGTTGCACGACACTCTTGTAGGCTACAACTATTGTAACATCAACGCTTTCTATTGTGGCAGGAGCCCAGTTACAACTATTGTAGCCCTAAAAGAGCGTTGTGCAACGGGGGCCAGTTCTGAGACGGGGGGGTAAGCATGATGGATATAACGTGACAGCCAGATTATGTACAACCCTGTGAACAAAACTTGGGGGATGAACTATTGGGTAGTGAAGCTTTAGAAATATTATGTGTTTATTAAATATAGAAATTTATTGTGACATATATGCACAATCTGCCTAGGCAGTGTAATTTAGTTGGACTCTTCAAACGCCTGGTTTTTTTTTGTGGTAGTAAGAGTTAACAGTGCTATCATCAGCACTGATAGGCCAATCCGATGTCTCCGGATTATGGAATATTTTGAATACGATTTCATACTCAAACCTAAATTTGATACAGGGATTTGTGAACAAAACATGAAATATAGTTCTCAAAAACGTATCATATATAAATAGTATCATAGGTAGATTAACTATATGAATGTGATAAGATTTTACGAGCACTTCCTACAGTTGATACTGATTCTGTTTCAGAGGATATCATGTTCTGTGCTGGGTGTTCCCACTGCTGGTGTCATGTCTGCCTTTCATCAGTGATCACTATGGACCCGCAGGTGCCTGGTGGTATGTACATATCTTAGGGCTGATCCTCTAATAGGGGTGTTTGCTGATCCTATAGGGATGTATGCTAATCCCATATAGGGACGTCTGCTAATCCCATACAGGGACGTCTGCTGATTCTTTAATAGGGGTGTTTGCTGATCCTATAAGGGTGTCTGCTAATCCCATATGGATGTCTGCTGATCCTATAGGGGTATTTGCTGATCTAATAGGGGTGTTTGCTGATCCTCTAATCTAATCCTCTAAACTCCATATTCACTCACTCACTGATCCTCTAATGTTTGCTGATCCCATAGGGCCATTTGCTGATCCTATAGCAGTGATTGCTGATCCTATAGGGGTGTTTGTTGATCCTCTAATAGGGGTGCTTGCTGATCCTATAGGGGTGTTTGCTGATCCTATAGAGGAGTCTTGTTGATCCTGTAATAGGGGTGTTTGCTGATCCTATAGGGGTATCTGCTAATGCCATATAGGGACATCTGCTGATTCCATAGGGACATCTGCTGATTCCATAAGGACGTCAGCCGATTCCATAGTGGAGTCTGCTGAGCCCATATAGGGATGTCTGCTAAGACCATTGATGGAACCAAGCATGGGTTGTCAATGACATACTGTAAATCATAAAATGTTAGTGTCATTAAACTTTTAACGACCGGTGAAGTATTGACCTATTAGCATCATAAAAGGTTAACGACCTCGTCCATTTCTAGAAAATAATTTTAGCGACTTCTTCATCTAAGTTTATTAAGACAATTAAATTGTCATTATGTAACACTGTTACTATCGACAATAACTAACTACAAGTGCATATGCTGTAAATACTTACATAACTACCTTATTGACACCAAAACAGGAAGTTCTAACACAAAAATGAACAACAATGACGGGAATATTGAAAGGCCTACAACACACATACACCTATCGAAATATAGTTTTAATATGTTAGCGAATGAAATGTTAACGTCTAAGAGCAACTCGTTAAATTCGTTAAAGTTTTATGCTTGTTAACATTTTATGATTTACAGTATATCATATTAGTAATTGTCTGAATTTGATGATTTGACTACTTATAAATGTTTTCTTTCATGATATTTGACAGATTTAATTGTTATTGGCATGCAGCTGGATTGTGGAAGATTGGAAATGGCGACTGGGAGTGTAAGTATTAATGTCTGTATCAACATTATCTCCAGGTTATGCATGTATCTGTGACATAGTAATGTACTCATTCTGTTATTCCATTCAGTGAGCAGAACCTGAGATTACACAATCTTTTGAATATGATTTCATGCTCAATTTCAAATTTTATATGCAGATTTGTGAATGAAACTTTGAGCTGAGCATTGAATCGTACTAAAAAAATTCTCACGTAATCTCCAGGCCAAGTTTTGTGGAATTCAAATCTGATGTCTGAAAAATTGATTTCCCCACAAAATATTTCCTCATTCATTTTGTCAAGATTTGGTTCAAATTCCTATGCAAATGTTTCGATCATCGACAAAATAAATTATCAATCTGTGCTATATGGCTCAAATTTGTATTCAATCCTGCAGTAGTAAGTAGCATTGCAAGTTCACCTCGATTCACAAGTACCATCATCATACCACATCATATATATCTTGCAATGTCACTACAGCCTTAATTATGATATTGCAATAACTCCGTGTTCCAGCTGGTATGGCCCTCTCTTCATCATTCTCACTGTGCTTAGTGTGATCTACGCCTATGTTATCATTGTGCTGCGAAGAAAGGTGGGTACTAGTAACCACATTACAACTAACATGATATTAGTTTTATCATCATCAACATCCTATCAATATTGCATTAACATTTGCGGTAAAAAAAATAAATTATATTTAAATATTCTTTTTTTTAATATATTTTTTATTTATTTTTTATATTTAATTTTTTTAATTTTTATATTTTTTATTTTATTTTTTTTTACATTTGCGAACGTTGATCTTTGGCTCCGAAGTCAAACATTCCGCCATTGTACTCCATGCTTAGTAACTAGTTGTATATTTTTTTCAGCATAACATATTCTGCTTGGAACAATTTTCCTTCCACGCCAACACCTGGGAGGGAACATATACTCCAGACACTGACCGAGCTCATGTAAGTAATAGTCATATGCCGATTGCCACGTGTAAGTAGTAACCATATATGATTTGCCACATGTATGTAATAGCAACATACCAACTGCTGATAATATCCTCAAGCTAATTGCCACATGTAAATAATGGCCACAAACCGATTGCCACATGTAAATAATAGCCACAAACCGATTGCCACATGTAAATAATAGCCACAAGCCAATTTGTAAATAATAGCCACCAGCCGATTGCCACAAGTAAGTAATAGCCATATATGGATTTGCCACATGTATGTAATATCATCATACCAACTGCTACATGTACGTAATACGGTAGTCACATACTGATTGCCACATGTAAGTAATAGCCACATTATGTTATGATTGCCACATGTAAGTAATAGCCTCAACCCAATTGCCACATGTAAATAATAGCCAAACCGATTGCCACATGCAAATACTAGCCTCAAGCCAATTGCCACATGTAAGTAATAGCCAAATACTGATTGCCATATGTAAGTAATAGCCATATGTCGATTGTCACATGTAAACTAGTCACATACCAATTGCCACATGTGACTAATAGCCATATGCCAATTGCCACATGTAAGTAATAGCCACATACTGATTGCCAAATATATAACTAATCCTATAATATAAGAGTCACATGCCAATTGCCACGTGTAAGTAATAACCCTACATCATTACCTTTCAATTTTGCTCACCATCCCAATTAATTTGATATCAATAGATGATTTACATACATATTGAACCGTATACAACATATTAATAGAATATTTTCAGTTTGTTTTTGTTTTGTACCCAAACAGCTGTCATTGCTATTCAAGAGCTTCTCCATAAATTACCAGTAGATGCTAAAATGTTATAGGATTGTGTTTTATTTTTCAGCAAATGTTGAAAGAAGACATAAAACCTCTGAGATACTACCCATTGGTGTACTTGGCAGTGTCTATTTTCCCAATCATAAATAAGTAAGCTTGAATATATTTAATACAATAAGGTTGTGGGTTTGTTGATTTAAAATTAAACGAAATAATAAGAACTATTATTATCATCATCATCAATAATGATTTCCTCAGGGTTCACAGTTAGTGTTACATCGGCAACATTTGTTGTGAAATAAAAAGCAGATCTTTCCTCATGTTCATTATTTCCTGAATTGAATACCGGTACTAGTTGCCAGCATGATTTCCAGGGTACGCAGGTTTTCACGAGATGAAAATTCTCGTATGTCCAGAGATCAAAGGTCAAGGGTCGTACAAAATCTGTATTCCTACAAAGATCACGCTGGTAATGAATTATCCGAAATCATAATAGATCTGCATACTTTTAAGAAAGCAAACTTTCGAATATATATGCAGAATATTTCTAACATACGAGTATAGGGCAGCTGCAATGATAACAGGCCCAAGATTACGAAACTTTTCTGAGTACGATTTCATGCTCAACTCAGAATTTTGATCATAAAACGTAATGTGACGTCATAGACTGAGTATGTTTGTGTGCTATGAGTCTCGGGGCTATGACGTCACGTGATGTTTTATGAACAAAATTCTGAGTTGAGTATGAAATCATACTCAGAAAGTTTCGTATTCTCGGGGCCAGTCATTTATCAGGTCAGCACTTTTAAGCATGGCCAAACAATGGTGTACAACATTTGACAGAATGCCTCCCAAGTAATCAAATCGCTAGAATCATCGAATATCACATACTCAAACGAATCTAATTTCAAAATGTCTTGGAAGTTTACCATTGAAATTCAACACCCATGACAGTTTGTATGTATTTCTAAATCAAATTTCTATTTCAGAATTCAAAATACAGTATCGCCTGATTACCCTGTATTTGCCCTGGTTATATTGGAATCTCTAGCAGCCCCTTTACTTGGTAAGTTTAATATGCCTAACATATATAAATAGCACTATAGTAATATTTAACAGCTTACATTGACAAGATCATATTTGCATAGATGAAAGCCAAATGTCACTAACACATAAATAGAGATTAATACACTCGCTAGTGTGACATATTGATTTTACGACACAAGTTCCTTCAAAGTTGATATTTTCCGAGCGAGAGCTTTGGAGGATTGAGTGTCGTAAACTCAATATGTCACACTAGCGAGTGTGTTCATTTATTTATCCACCACTGAATAAGTAGGGAGATATTTCTTCTGACATAAAAAATGTACTTCAAATTTCATAAGAGATTTGAGTTACAGAGCAGTAGGCATTGTGACGTCATTATCGTGACATCACATATATCCAAGTCTTTCACCTGTGACTCCCTGAATGACTTGCAAAAGTCTCAGAAGTGGTTCAACTTTAGGTCTAGATTGATATGTTAGAAACGAATGGCTTGTGGAATAATATTTTAGGTAGTAGTTATGTTTGTCAAATGATTAATTCCAAAATATGGCCGTAGTAATTTCGTAGTAGAATGTTATGAAAGAAAAGATAGTTTTGTCTATGACAAACGTGAGAAAATTTGAGTTTACTGACCAATGAAAATCGTTCCAGGTGTTATGCACCATACGGGAAAATATGACTATTTATGTCACGACTTATGCTTCACCATATGGTGGATAATTTATATTATCCGTGGTCTGTCAATACCAGCCGGTGCTTGCAGGTTTACTGCAACATTCAGCGCTACAGATGAATTGGGTTTCCGCCTGCCCTAAACTGACCAGGCTTGATATAAGTGAAAGAATCTTACAAACATCTCTAAACCCCAATTAAAAATAAATAAAAAATAGAACAAATTATATTCTGGTAATACAAGTCTTCTAGATTTGTTATTAAATATTTATATTGTATATGCAACAGCACTTATTCATCCATTGTGTCATTTGTCTTTTTCAGGTGCTATCAATGCAGTAATATTCACCCTCAATAAGGACATGTTGGCAGTGCTGAGACCTCACCATTCATGGGTAGGTGATGACTACGGCACTGTTCCTTTCAGCGCAGTACAGTGTACTCACACAGACAGGTGACGTCACTCCAGTAAGCTGTACTGAGTGAAACGAATGACTCGCACACATCTCGCACAAGCAAGATGACAACTGCCTTAGATGTGGTGACATCACTGTACTTTTTCTGTGCTATCTGCACACTACCTCGCTAGCGAGTACAGCCTGCACACTGTCCGAGAACTGTGCTACACATTCCTTTGACAAAAGTTTCTGTTCGGGCTACTCCAGACAGTGTACTGCACTGAAAGGAACTCTGCCTACAGGTATACCTGTACCAATATATCATGATTCTTCGTCATTGATGTCAGGAGTGTGTAATGTCGAAGCAGGTATTTACTGGTCACATTCAGTCGATTTAATATTTAGTTACAGTAATTCCATTAACAGTAGTTGTGGGGTGAATGGTTTTCATCGATATTATTAGTTGTGTGGCAATCACAACGTGTTGGGTCAGCCATAGTGTTGTTTATGTAATATTATGAAGAATAAACCTGTGATTCGTCCTCAATCTTTATAATTATATCCACTGGAACAATATTAAATTTTCAGAAAAATTAAATCACACCTGCCTCTGCTGGTAGAATTTCCTTCGGTCAGTTATCTTCCCTTCCTTCCATTCCTAGGTGGCGTTTCAGAGTCACTTCCGGCGACAGGAAGTGCGAGAGTACCCAGTAGCCTATCGGTCTCCGGAATCGTCGGCGACCTTCAGCCAGGATTCTCAACCTCCGCCTAAGTTCCAGAACGTGTCCTACTCGAAGCTCCACTGACAATTAACGGCAGTAGCTCACCTGTTAAGTTGACACATTACGATGACATTTTTTTAGTAATGAAATATTCCTGCATTAAAATACAGCCGCCATTTTTGTCCATTGGAAATTTGTCGATTATTTTTCACGAATGTACAGTTTCTGTTTATTA
>JAUTBX010020569.1:0-13838 GCA_032361465.1 Lepetodrilus tevnianus | reverse complement strand
TATGCTTTGTACAACATTTCTCACGCTGGGTCCATCAACACTGTCGTCTGCGTTAATGTGGAACGCTATATTGCTGTGTGTCATCCATTAAAGGCGGCATCTTATTGCACTATAAGTAAAGCAAATAAAGTCACACTGGTGGTTGTTGTAGTGTCTGTCTTATACAACATCCCTCGATATATGGAGATGTACTGGGAGTGGACATGGGAACCAGCGCTAAATATAACCAGGCTTATCACTAAGCGTTCGGACATGGCGAATAGTTACTTATACTGGTCTGTTTACCTGGTCTATGTAAACGCAGCGTTCAAATTTATTATGCCTGCAGTCGCTCTGTTGACTCTCAACACTATCATGATTCGTAAACTCTACCACACAAAAGCCTAGTCTCAATAAACATGGGAGGAAGGGGACACGGAAAGAACGCTTCACTGCGATGGTGCTAGCCGTGTTTGTGGTCTTCATGATCTCACTCTCATCTGCGTTCTGGGAGCTAGTCCTATACACGGTCAACTCCTCATCCTTGTCACTGCAGGATTGCTCGGAACTATGTGTCTACATCAGTGGAGTGAGTACTCTCGCTATCACCATCAACTCGGCCATCAACTTCATTTTGTTTTGCTTCTTTGGAAAAAAGTTCCGAAAAGTATTCGCGACAAAGTTCATGTCGTGTCGTCGCCGATAGGCGAATTCAACTGTACACTAATTCTACCAATAGAATAGCTGTACACTTTGAATTGTTGTACAGATGGGATTGGTGTTCAGTTGTAATTGTTGCAATATTGATAATTGGTATACAGTTGAAATTGTTGCATAGGTAGGATTATTCAATGTACGTGGTGTATATCTACTGTGTAATAACGATACGATAATCAACAGTGTTGATTATGCCTTTTGGTGTTTCTCGAACCTGATTGGTTAAAAGTTAAAACCGGATCTATATTATGATTCTGTCGGATGTGTTATTTCATGGACTTGTGATTTAGTGGAATTTTAACAGTGAGTTAACTTATCCATTGTCAGTTAACTTTGTAATTCTCTCGCTATATAATATGTAATACTAGTATCCTACCGTTCATGTAAGTTCCTTCTGTTTTTTTTCACAGATAGTACAAATTTCCATATGCACTGTACCCCGCCTGGGAGGTTTCCAAATATTTGTTTTTGTTTTTCATTCAATAAAGTATTTACTGAGATAATCTACGAGATAGTGGTGTCAATGCATTTCATCCAAACTATAGTCACAAGGAAAGGGTCGTGCTGAAGGTCAGGGCCTAAGTCGAGGTTTACGTCAATGCCTGTTATAGCAAAACACGACGTACGCGGTGAATTACGTCCAGCATATATTACGACACTTTCAAAGTCTAGCAAGATATTTCCAGAACACATCCTGATAAAGCGTTGTCACAGTAATGAAAGATGGAATTTTATAACGACTGTTGTTAGGAAGTATTATTTTCTACGAAATTAATAACAAACTTAACAAATGTCAACATAGTTCTCTCGATCGTTAGCACACACATTTGGTGATAAATAGCAATTATTTGGAATGCTATAGAAAGACATACGATCTGTTGTCCGATTATCTATAGGCAAGGAACTAATTATTGTCGGTAATCTAGATCACGAATGAATAAAAATATCACTTATACCGGTATATGAAAGTTACAGTTTTGATTAGGTCAACTGGTTATTGTTTAGCTCGATTCAGTTGAAAAGCGGTAATGTTATCACATAGTCCAGTACAAGAACTACGTCTTTAACTATTTGAGTTGATGTATCTCACATGCATACGTGAACATTACACGAGTGCTTTTTCTACCTAGTATTAGGAACAATTTAAAGGTAAATCTCCATACAAATCAACAACTCATTTTACAAATCAATATGCAAAGTATTCTTACTTCAAATTCACATGGAGTATTGCAAATATGTCAACGTCAATAATATAATATAATATAGTAGTGTCGTGCTTCACGTAAGTACGTCTCTCATTGAGCAATATCGTACGAACAATATAATACCGGTATATGCCTAGGATATATACCTATAATATATATACTAGTATATATACACCTATAATATATACCTAGGAGACATGATCGAGCTCTGATACGATATATGTCATTTCAGAAAGAGACCTACGGTACCTGTGTCCATTTAAAGTTAATACTATCTGACTAAACCCTATACTACTAATTGGGTCCCTGCTTTAGATCCGTGACATTTCTCCGCATCAATACAATCTAAGAACTTAATTAAGTGACCCAGTGATGGGTACAACGAGGATCTAAATACATAGGCCCTACTAAGATATCGTAACACTCTGACAGTGTCAACGACAATATAGGTCACGATGTGTATAATATACGTCGCTAAAATCCATGACTATCAATATAACTTGTCTTTACAATGTTGGTAATGATGACAGTGTACAGAATGGATATTGGACACATTCGTGAATGGTATGACGTTAGACCTTCACATGATATATCTCCAAACTGTTATTGTAAACTGAGATGTACATCAAGTGATAAGGAACATAGAGGAATCCATGGCTCAAGTAGGGAAATAGGAAAATCGAAATATACATAAAGAGATGCTAGGATATAGACTTCAAAGTCCATACGCGTCTTCAAAATGCTCTGTCGGAAGATGTCCCGAAGATGGACATCTATAAGAGTCTACCGAGAGGAATTTGCCTAGACAGAGACGAGTGAAAGTGCACTATTGGGCACGGACGTACATATTTATGTGTCTCTTGCGGCAGTGGTATCTGACTTGCTTGTTATTTAGATGACAAAACACCCCCATCATGTTCCTAATGATGGTATCACCAGACCGGCAAAAATGGATATCACTGATAGTGCCAATACTGTCTGACTGCCGGATATATGCATATTGTAGATGAACGACGTATTACTCTTGTTTAAATTAACGATTATGCTGCTACTATTGCTGATGCTGTGCATACTAATAATGATACTACTACTACTACTACTACTACTACTACTACTACTACTACTACTACTACTACTACTACTACACAATGCATGTGCTGAAAATGAACATGCCTGGTGACTTTAATTATCACACAGAATACATTTTTTAATATTTAAAGTGCACGGTTTCGTAATGAAATGAATTTCGAACACATATGGCTTTTCGAATCAAAGTTCATCAAATTCTAATATTGGTCGTTGCACATTCGTTCATCTTCAGATAATATTTACAACGCATCAACTATAGCGTGTGCTAATGGGCTATTTAGTTTGTTCGTTTTTTTCTCAAAACTAGATCATACCAAGGCTAGCTTCTAAATTGCCTTACTTTATACTTAATTAAACATTCGTATATGTGTTTTTCGATAATAATGAAGCAGATTTCACTTTCACCTTGGGCATGCTCGCTATTACTATGATTACATCTATCAAAACTCGAGCAGAATGGTTAAAGAAAATATAGGTAAAATTGCTGCATTTTCATTAAAAAAAACCGCGGAGAGACTGCAGGAAAGAGTTGCCTGCAGCTGCTAAGGAAAAAACACTTTAAAGATAAAACTCCGGAAATAAAATACTTCCTACAAGGATCATAACAAAAACGAGTCCATTTATTTTGTAAATCAATAACTGCGGATTCTGCGGTGCTCGTTGATCGATAACGGAAACCATCCCTAAAATCTATGATGCCACGACGTCGCAGACATGAGATCCTTACTTGACATTGTCACAGTTTGTAATGCGCCGTCGCTATGTTTCCTTGATAAGTTGATAGAACTATATTTGTGTACATCATTATAAAACAAACATGACTAGGACCTCTCTCACATCGCGATCTACGAGAGCATACTATATATATAGTAGTCTTCTGATAAGTGGATTTGTACAGACGGCATGGCGATCTAGAACGCGTAAGAGAAGGACGTGGTTTTGTAGAGGATAAGGGATCTATAGGGTTCTATTTCGTGGGAGTGTCATTACAATAGGGACCGTAAGTGGACACGATATATCTCGAGAGTCATTCAATATCCGGTGACATAAACGGGTCAAGCACCTAACTGCGCTACACATTTGACGACATTCCCTTGTGACGTCACATGAACACGTCACGATTCAGACGTCATTCATAGCAACCGTCGACATTCTTCCTATCACCGGAAATGATCCCCGATACTTACTGTCCGTATAGGTAGATTAATATAGGGACAGTAAGTCTCGTCGGGTATCATTTCCGTTGACATGAAAAAAATCGACGGTTGCTATGAATAACGTCTGAATAGTGACGTTTTCATGTGAGGTCATAATGGAATGTCGTCAATGTGTAGCGCATTTAGGTGTTTGACCCGTTTATGTTCCCGGATATTGAATGAATCTAATACCGGTATGTTAAAAAAAGCCACACAAAAAACATTACATTTCAAACATATCCATATTCTATACTAACCTAATACGCGTGTCAAATATATACCCAAAGCAATTATCTGATGACAATATCATGCAATCTGGACCAAAATAAATGTCGATTTATTTTATACTAAAAGAACTTGTCAAATTGTATTCATTCTAAATTCCACAACCACTTGACGTAGTGTGTGCATGGGAATTCACATTCTATACAAGATTAATTGCCAATATTAACGCAGCGAACAGTTATTATAAAAAATACGGCTTTTTAATTTCGTTGTTAGTCCTCCATTTCCTTCAATTTATCTACATTTGGGCAACGACAAGGTCAAAGTTAGCATCAACTATTATGTTAATATAGAAATATATTGTAACTGCTAAATGATAGTCTTTTCGTACAGTCATGTGTCGTCGAAATTGGCTAATGATTTAATGCTCGCATACACATGTATGCTATTCATTTAACATTTGTATTTCGTAATTTAGACATGTACACTATCGAGAAATACGATTTCGTAGACTAAATATGTATTTGCAAAATGCACTTTACATGTATCCGTAATCCATATTACTTATATGCATACCACCAAAGCATTTTGTTACTGACAGTGTATGTTAACTACAGCGTATAAATATCGACGCTATTTTTGTAATCGTCTAACTCAATCTCACTGCAGACATTCCATTAGAAGAATTCTTCTTCACGTTTTCCTTTGTTGGTGCATAACGATGGTCGGCATTAAGCTTCGAACTCAAACATTCACCAACGTTGTTCGGTCTAGACAAGACTGTTTTTAGAAATACGTTTCGTTTGGAGTTTTCCTGGAGATCACGAGTGCCGTGATTGGCAATAAGCAGATGTCCCACCGTGTTCGTACTCGTCTTTACATATAAATACGCCGTCTCCTCTACCCTTACATAGATGGACATCCAAGTGAGTTAGTGGCATTTTCGAAAATGATTATAATTACTTAACCTGAACATGTCAAGTAATTTTATTTGAATATGTAATATACATATGTCTTCATAGTTATGCTTATATCTATTGATTATATTATTAGATTTTAGATTAGATTTTTCTAGCTCCATAACCACTAGGATCCGACCAGATACACATCTTGCCCAATGAGAATCGTGGAACTAGAAATTAAATGTAGAAACAATTTTTCAGGAGTTTGTTCGTTCTTTCTTTAGAAAAGCATACGAAAAATACAGCGTTATATACATGTGTAATTCATGTTTTCAAAATGATATGCGTAAAGATACTTGGTCTAGATTATCGTGTAGTTAGTTACTTTCCTTGCGAAAAGGTCACAACGTTGGCCGTATTTTATTTAATCCTATTTTTGAAGGAATAAACGCCTTTTCTTTAAACGTGACACGATCCTATATGCTTGAATACATGCCTGTATGCTTGGATGAATGTTTGCATTATATGCATGTGAGTATATATTGTATGTCTTTCCTATGAATAGTTGACCCTTAATTGAAAATGTAACTGCATTTCAACGCCACTTCCTGTTTACGAACATGCCTGCTACTTTTAATTACAGAGAGTAAATCGAACATCTAATTGAATTTGCATTTAGACACGATTACAGTCAGGAAACAAAACACACAGTCTGTGAATGGAATACGTTGGCAATTTCAACTTCAAGACAACTACGTCTATCAGATAGTTATTTGTGGTGGGTAAATCGAGAAGCAAGAATAGACGAAACTATACTGTGTGCAGTTTCAACGAATCAATATTGTATGACCATCAGATCTTTAGTATTTAGGGATTGAAGCAGCTGTTGTTCTATTATCTGAGTAATAACAACATCAACAATACTACTACTACTACTACTACTACTACTACGACGACGACGACGACGACGACGACGACGACCAATGGCTATTATTGCTATTCCAGATAATTTTATTGTTTCATACCAATATGGATACCATGTACATTTCAGCTCAGACCAATATACGAATATTTTGTACTTTGTATATTGCAGATATTGTACAATGTATGTTCAGATATATGTATCTTAGACCAAAACGGATGCTTCAGATATAATGATGTCTTCATATAAACGTGAAGACTATCACGAATAGTTCAGACACATTTCCTCTACTTTCAGACCAACAAGGATATTTCAGACACATTTCCTCTACGGATATTTCAGACACATTTCCTCTACTTTCAGACCAACACGGATATTTCAGACACATTTCCTCTACGGATATTTCAGACACATTTCCTCTACTTTCAGACCAACACGGATATCATGGACAACACCAGCTGACGCCAGGATATCTTCTCAACGACCAGCGATTCCTTCGTCAACATGAGCAACAAGCCCTGTTCCAAGAGGACATGCACACTGGCCTGGTCCGTTCTGGAGTGTATGTTCTTCGCCGGGGTCGTCCTCGGTTGGTCGTGGCTGATGGTCGTCTTCAGGGCTGACTACTACTACGTAAACCTCTGCAACAAGACTGGCCTCGATCTGGGCTTGGAACACCAACACGAACCGGAAGTCACCACCGTCGCTGCCAAAAAGCCGTGCAGGTCTCGCGGAAGGCGTGACGTCACAGCAGACGACCACAGGTACAGCGCGTATTACACCGACAGGAAGAGAGCATCGACTATGGCGATTTTCGACATCACGACTGCGAGAACGAACGAAGATTTGGATAATTCTACGATGGCTTTCAAAGGTTGCTGGGAACAAAACGAACAACTACGCATGCTCTTTGCACTTGTTGTGGTTATTAGAGACGCGTTTATTCTTCCCATGGGGATATTTTTTGACAAATACGGAACTACCAGAACTAGACTTCTAACAGTGTAAGTAAATATCACTGCTTCTGTACTGACGGGAGTAATTTTACCATTTTACCATTTTTTACAATAATATTATTTTTGTTCACTTTGACCTCAGACTATATCTGTCAGAGCAATGTATATTAGTTGCTTCAATGAAGCCAATTTTCACTCGAATCTTTCACTCATAATGAGAAATTTATGAAACACGGAAATCTAGGGCAGACCTACCATACTATTACACTATACTTGTATACAATACTTTACAGTATCGGTAAACCTACCACAGTGTTATACATGTTACGTGCAGTAATAACGTTAATATGGTCGCGATTTTAAAGTCTTAAATTACCTAATTTACCAAACACGTGCCCCAATTAAAGTATACTATCATTTGGAAATGTTACGTGTTTTCATTGCTAAGAATTAAGCTTAGTAGTGTCCATTTACATGATGATAAACCATAAAGCGACACATTACAGACAGGTAGTGCAGAGCATGTGTTCATCTAACAATCCAAAGAGCATAGTGTTAATATAGCATCCAATATCTGAGATATAACTACACGGCTACGATTTATTAATTAAGTTCGCTGGTGAAAAATCTAAGGTTGCAGAAATGTTCGTGTGTTTTTTTCATTAACTCACGCCAACTAGCGATGTGCCTCTAGTGACGGGGACTGTATGGAGATTGTAAGTGTTCATTACACGACGAGAAACCAGACGGTGGTAGCGCAGTCGTAGAACCTTTGGACTTCCGAGCCAAAGGCATCAATGTTGGCGAGAGTTACCTTGGCTTTCCGATAGGATGCGTTGTCTGTACTTTGGTAACGTAGTTTATCATCATTGGTTTGTCAGTACCAGCTGGTGTTATAGCAGGTGTCCTGCAACATTCACTACTACGGATGTTGCGGGTTTCCTCCTGCCTTAAACTGACAAGTCCTGATATCAATGAACATTTTTGAAAGCGTTTCTCAACCCCATTAAAGAAACCATAACAAACAGGGTATCGTTTCTCGAAGCTTTCGTAGCCGCTAAAGGACCATAGCACTCTCTTAGCAATTCATTAGCTATCGGCAAAGAGAGTGTTATGGTCCCTTAGCGGCTAAGAAAGCTTCGAGAAACGTATTGCTACGAGACCGCTACGAGAACACTTAACGGAATAGTAGTAGAAACGAGAGCATCGTGAAAACTATAACCAGCTGAAGATAATAACGTGCTAACGTATTAAAAATCCTAATGTAAAGTTATAATAGATTCCAAGCCAAACACTGCGATCTTTGCCAAGGTTCGATTTCCTTTAACGAACGAACTTTTGCTGGTGAGAAATCTAAGGTTGCAGAAATTTACCTTGTTTAATTAACACTGGCGATAGATGCACAGCTCGGACTGGGGAATATCTCAAGCTCTGCTTTAATGTAATCAAGCCGTCGTTATTCATGCTTGCCAACTATTGATTCCACTGACCGGAACTATACGATTCCCAGGGGAAATGGTCAAACTGATTTAAGTACATCTATACACGTGTTCCGATATAGTGATAACTCTTTGGGGTTTTCCGTCAATGCGTCTGTATGATGCACCTCTAGCATTGTGTATCCGGTAATATTATATTATTACCTATAGCTATCAACTGAAGAACCCTCAATAAACGGGCGAAAGGCCTGTTGATCTATATTTCCGACGTCTTTCTCTGTTTTGTATTATTCTTAGTGTCTATATACTTGTTTTTTAAACTTGTATAGGAATGATATATAAACGAATGATATAAAAAAGAGAAAGATGTCGGGAAAAAATATTATATATATATATATATTGTATACATACTGTATTTTACATTGCATAGGATAATCTATATGGCGTTTCCAAAAATATATTGTGCAATGATTTTGGAATCATCTGTAAACACTGACACATTCTTTATGCATTTAAGTAATTATTTTACGGTAGGTCTCCATTTCAAATACGAAAAGATTGAACATGATGTATAAATTTCCCCCCAACAGGTACGAACCCGGAACCATCCATTTTCGAATCCAGAATAGTCTTCTGGGTATCGTTTTCTCGAAGCTCTCTTAGCCACTAAGTGACCATAGCACTTTATTAATATACTTGGCAGTAGGATAGCCAATACATTGCTTAAGAGAGTGCTATGGTCCCTTAGCGGCTAAGAGAGCTTCGAGAAACGTTACCCAGGCCGTTGGTCGTTCTCTGGAACTCATTTCCGTGTTAATTCAAGATCTTGTTTCCAGATTGGTTTTTGCTGTTGGCACTTTAATGATGACTTTCACGGGAGCGGGTGAGTGGAGGCCGTTTACACCATCAATTTGTTGCTGGAGAATGTTTACGTTACTGAATGAGTTAGAAATCCTATTACCACTGACTTCAGCTGTATACTTACTTCTGGAGGAGACTGGGGACCTTCTGTACAATACTGCGTAGCGCTGACGTAACCTGGTATCTCCAGACAACCTTAAGCTCATTACACACCAGAGACGATTAGTTTGCGGCGACAAACTCGGCGATTTACGTTCAGATGTATAGAACCGAATCATTTATCTACATGTTTGCACACCAAAAGCGAAATTCGCAACGACAATTTTTAATATAATCCTTTTGTTGTCGCCACGGAAAGCCAAATTCGCAACTTCTATTTTCAATAGAATCCTTTTGTTGTCGCCGCTGATTGATTGCTAAGGTTAAAGGTTACCTTAGAGTTACGATTGAGTGCATTATTGACCGGGGTAATACTGTAGCGCCATGAGAATGTGTACGACATGGAATAGGCGCATTATAAACATGCATTATTATTATTATTATTAGTTGATGTTTACCCTCACGTCGTTATGTCAACAATGATCTTATAGGCAAGCATTTAAATGTTTAAAAAAATAGATGTTTGATTGGCTAGCCGACATTTTAATGTATATTCATTTGCGGCAAGACTGTTGAAAAACGGATCAAAGTAGTCCATACAGTACTTATATCCAGGGTGGCAAGGTCTGTGACGGATATTAAATAGGAAATGATCGTGCATTTCAGAGATTGTATTCTGCCCTGATGGTCTTGTTCTTGTTTCAGTGTACCCCTGGCTGATTGTACCCGCCCTCAGTCTAACAGGGGTGGCGGGAACGACCGTTTTACTCACCAATCTGCAGATAGCCAATCTGTTTGGTCGGCGGAGGCACACAGTTCTGTCAGCCTACGCCGGTGCTTCGGTCTCCAGTGCTCTTATTACCTTCCTCATGCAAGTACGAACTACTTTCTTTTATTACGGGGACTACTTTTCTGTCACAACTCGTCGTAGCTTAGGCCTATGTTGTAGTCTATGTTGTCTTGCTATCGAAGCAAACTTATATTTAATGTTGTACTTGTACATTCAGTTGTCTTAGGAAGAACAATACAAATACATCTGAGAGTACAACTAATATTTAGTATATTTTGTATCTAATTATTGACAGCACATAAAAATTTAATAATTATTATACTATTTTAATCTCATTACATTATCATATATTTAATTACATAATATGACATTAAAACCTTATCATATATAGTCAGTACAACTAAAATATATCAGCTCTCGCTCGTATAAAATAATATGTTCTCGACACAAACTTACCATTTTGTGAACAAACAGAACGTCAACAATTTGTTTTATTGGACAAGGTCAGTACGATAATTACGATAACTCAATTCAGACATACGCAGACTGCCTTAGTACGAAATGATAACAAAGACACTTACTAGTAGTGTATGTAATGATAGTTAGCGTACACTAATAACGTCAATGTCAGTAACACGTTGATACATTGACAAATTCCAGACCAAACCAGACACATAACAATATGTAATGTCTTATAGTACAGAAAGATCAACCGGATAAGGCAAACACATTTAAACACAGTAAAGATGTCTTGCACCATGGTAATAATTTGCAAGAGCAAGAAGGAATTATGCTGAACGTCAGTGAGTTCGTGAACGTTAGGTGTATTCAATTTAGATATAGTTGGTCAAACAACCACGTTTTTGGGATGGGTATACTACAGAGTAGTGATGAATTCATACTTCAGTTTGGTCCGTGGGCATTCGCTTGATCATTTAATTGTTTTCGGCCACGTCTTATGGAATTTCTGCTTGGTATCATGTGTCTTCTGAAGTTGAAAATAATATATATGGCCTATGGCATAAACATGTACATTGAAAATATGTTGCTTTTGTGTTTTTTTTTGTGTTTTTTAATTTGTATTGGGTTTAGAGCCGCTTTGGGTTATCACTGCTTGTATTGTCACTTTATTGAAGAAACCGCCTAGATCCGTAACGCTGAACGTTGCAGTAAACCTGCGAGCACCTGCTGGTACTGACAAGACCAAGGATGATAGCTGCATTGCCACGCGTACAGTCAGCGCATACTATTACTATCGCGTCAGAAAGGTATCACTTTCGTAAAGATTGGTGCATATCTCCCGGGACGGGATTTGAACCCGGAACATTCTACCAATGCGCTAGGAGCAATGACCATCCAATAATGTCAACATCATGAAGTATGCATCTGAACTAACACAGGCTCACAGCGTCTAGATACAATCTCTAGGATAATCAATAGCGTCCGTGGTCTTTGTCAGAGTAAATAAGGAGACAGCTTACTTTGGTAGTGTATTTTTAAGGACCATCATATCTCACAAGTGAGAGAAGATCCTCCGATATGAAGGAGTTACTTGATAATTCAAAGGAACTGGAGAGACCGCCTAGGGCCCGGATGTCCGGTGATACACCACTGAGCGCATCTCGTATCCTGATTACTGATATAATAGGAACTTATACCGTAGAAATCGTGTCAAAATATGTATAGTCAGGAAGGTGTATTACCTTGCAATCGTGTGGAATGGTCATCAAAATAATAAATGTGCTGGGATGTACCGGTAATTGTTCACATATTATCGTAATTATTTTATGTCGATTGCGACAAGGTAATTAACGATCTAGAGTTAGTACTAGAGTTATAGGGTATTGAGATACGGGCATTGTCATCTTAGACAAGTGGCTTAATTCGAACATGTCTCTGTTCACCCAGCAGAGAATGGGTACCCGGAAGGATGATATGGACATGAGAATGACAAACTTGTATAGCGCATTGGTTGTATACTCCCCAGGGGTTGAGAAGGAATTGAGTGCACACAGATACATTGACCGAGGTAATAACGTACAGCGCTTTGAGCATGCTATAGCATGGATTTGGCGCTATATAAAAGTGTATATTATTATTGCTATTGTCAATAAGGGCATTGAGACACGGCCATTGTAAATATAGGAATTGAGATACTGGCATTATCAATAAGGGCACTGGGACACGGGCATTATCAAACAGGGCATTGCTATGCAGGCATTATTAATATATGGCATTGGGATACGGGCATTATCAATAAGAGCATTGGTGTTATATATATATAGGCATTATCTATTGAGATACGGGAACAGATTCCCACAGGGTGTCATTAAGACGAGGGAATAAGTTTGCGTGGTCACAGTAGATCTACAGACAATATCTACATAAATGGTACTAGTTGTAGTATTGAGGCTATACTAGTTCGTAGAATGTGTGCCCGATAGGATGCAATGGTAGTGCAAATTACAGTAACCTTATACAGTATTCCACTAAAGTTAGTGCGAAACCAGTACTACTAACTGGTTATCAATATTATTTCCAACGATGAGAATAATACTGATAAATATTGTATAACTCTCTCCATGTTGGAGGCAACTAGAGATGCCCCAAAGAGCGTCATCTGTGCCTAGTCCAGCAGGGAGGTGGTTAAAGACGGTTCGAACCCATTTCTGAAGATGAGATGTTTTCTTTGAGATTAAAACCAGTTTCTTAATCTTCTTATATTTCAGCTGTCCCACTTCATCAGCGTCAACATCCAGACGTCCTTCATGTTCCTGACCATTGGCATCGTTCCTATGCTGGTCTCCACTATCGCTTTCCTGCCCAAGACCAAGATCCCTTGGCCACTGCCATTGGACTACGGAAAAAGACGCAACCAATCGCTGGACGAGACCATGCTCCGGAAGCAGAGGGCCTGGCAGCGGAGAATGTCCGGTAGTGTCATGCGTGGGTGTTTAGTCACGTGATCTCTCTTTCTCTACGTCATTTCCTATTTTCAATTATTTATTTGTTTTCAATTATTTATTTGTTTTCAATTAATTCATTTGTTTTTGAAATATGCATCTAATCTTATTGTTGGTTTGATAGCCAGTGTACATGTGTACGGTAGTGAGTAGTATTTTGTGTTTTAGATGTGTACAGTTTACTATTTTTAGATCCGTAAATTTGATTCTTTTTAGATGTGTACAGTATATTCTTCGCTTGTTATTTGTTTATTTTTTTAGCATGCATGTCGTGTTTTTTCAGAAATGTTTGTTTGAATATCTATTAACGCCTTATCGCTGAATTATGATAATGTGTGGCTTATATGAGAAACGTTCGAAGTATAATGCGTTACATACATATTTTATTATCACTAAACACATACTGTTTGTTTATAATTAAACTAGCGAGCAAAAGAAAGTATAACACGTAAAAATGTCAAGCCCATAAATACCAACGAGCGTTTTAATACAATG
>JAUTBX010020458.1:0-13849 GCA_032361465.1 Lepetodrilus tevnianus | reverse complement strand
TAAATTGTTGTTAGCAATACCCAAACAATAAATATAAATCATAATGACTAATTTAAACATGCACAGTAATTGTTTATTTATTAAAGTTACAATATCGTCATTTTCACATTTAGAAGCCCAACCTAAAATCTTTGACGGGCTCTGCAGAAAAAATGTACTTGATCTGGAATTGTTACCCAAACTTTTTTTGAAGGTCTTGGTATGTAGAACAATAAATTTAAGGTAACGCTCTAAAAGAGTCATGTACACGAATGACCCCCCAGCTCCAGGACTATAGATCACTTTCCTCTTTTTAAGAGTCGATACTTGATAGAAAGCTGTGGTCTTGAAGACCAGGCGAAACCATGTCAATAAAACCAAATCAAAGACAACTATAACAAATATATATAGTCTAATCGCCACAGCACGTTATTGCTAAAGTTGCTAACATAGCGTTCTACAGCTATATTTTGTTTACATGGATATACATTAAACCTCACTTAATTCTTCAGAAATTACTCACTGAGATGTCACTATGCTTGAAATTACAATACTTTTAATTATTCAACGCCGCAATAATGGTAGGAAGTAATTATATAGCCACATTTAGAGAACATTATGAGAACATGAACATGACAGGAAAGCATTCGAATTAGTGCTGCTCACGGGTGAGCGAATTTACGAGGGCAAATCTCAATTTGCCGCTTCCTCAGACAACTCCACGGGTAAAGAAACATGGAACCTTTTGCAAACTGAGTAAATAGGCTAGGCCCACGTGCCATGACGTCACTATCTAAGAGCACTCGGCATGCAATAACTCCGGACATAAATCATGGCGAAAATCTCCCCCCGAAGACCCGGCGATACTTTAAGTGTCAGGTTTTCAATTTTAGAGCTTGGTACATGTTTGGTTTTATCTTAGTCACAGCTATTTTCCTACTAATGAGTTACGACATGGCTGTTCTCATAAACTCGGCGCTTCCACATCCGTTCCCTCTTTATTCCATTTCATATTTCATGTTTTTGTAATTACCCACCGACGCCATCTTTGTAATATATACAAATGCCATAATTATTAGCTGCGCGCAGACATTTTATAAAACCTTTACGCACATATTCCTGTTTCAAACATCTCAACGTAAGACTTTTATACCCTACTTTTTTTTCTCTCCGCCAGTCAACAGTTATATTATTTATATTGTACTATATAGGTGAATATTTTCGAAAGGTTCATCACAAAACTTACCTAATATCTATTACTACGAGCGCGAGGTAAGTATGCACATCATCACAGTTCGTTAGTCATCATGCCCAGGTCAGCAGGTCAGGTTACAATAGATTTAAATAGTAAATACTAGTCGTATAATACCTGCAAATACTAAGTATATATAACTATTATCATTTGTATACAAGGTTTATTTGTGTATTTTTGTCGTGATATATGACAGTTAACACGCGGCCCTCGGGGGTTACCGGCATGTAATGCACTCCGTTTCATGAATTATCCCTCGGGCTAATTCCTTCAACGTCGTGCATTACATACCGTAACGTCCTCGGGCCGTGTGTTAACCATCACATAACCCACTTGGTACTCGAAATGGCGCATTATTATTCCCGCGTGAAATTAATATAGTAAATCTGGAAGCTTTAGCGAGGGACTTAAAATAAGTATTTTCACAAGGAAAGATCATATGTAATTCCTCGTATCTAGCGAGTTGTTGTCCATATGATGAGCATACTATGTACAGTAATTCTATTTACAATGCAGATATGGTGGAGCCTGGGGATTTGAACCATATACATGTGTGTGTGGGTCTTCTATTACGCGTATTACCAACTTTTACACTACACCAGAGGATAGAATAACGGCATTATATTATATATTGCATTGCAAATAATTCGAAAATAGCACACAATGTGCATGGCATATCATCGTATTAGATGGAGTTTGGGTATAAGATTACTGATCGAAAATATCGCCGTGTTAAAGAGCGCTATGATTCCACCTAGACGAATAATATAAGGGCAATCTGTTATTATTTCTGCAGTTTAACAAATCAAGAAAATATTTGCGACTTTGTTACAAGAAAACCTTTCATAGAACACACGTGCAGTGACATTGGAAACATACTGTGTACGCACATGCCAGTTGACATGAACAGTTGGTGTACACGTGCAGAAACATCCTGCGTTGAGGACTATTCTGGAGATGTGTATCTAGGTTCAAAATAATAAAATCGGATGCTAGAAGGCAGCCGTCCTGAGCATGTCTACAATTTTAATGAAGACGGACGCCTTTGGTATCTAAAATCTCCCGACATGCACCACGAGTGCATGCTCCATCAGTTTCGTCTTATTTATACCACAGTCCCCGTATGTATATACAGATCTAAAATGGCTGGTGGAAAATCAGCTTTGGACACAATATTCTTGGCATATTTCGCTAGGAATCTTTTATTTATTCGAGAAACAGTTGGTGTAAAAGATGACGGGACCTGATAAAATCTCGTATCACAATACCTGGTCGCCGAGTTGATGAGGGCGGAATTCGTGGTGGATATTTACGATGTTTAGCGTACCCTGGCTGACTGACAACACCGGGGATACTGTCTGCCAGAGACCAAGTCTGTCAGCCGTACATTCGCCTTGGACATTTTTACGGTCGTAACTTTTCTTCACTTCTCTTTCTTCTGGCTTCGGAATGGGTCCTTTGTCATTGAGCGGAAAAACAATTACATTTTGAATGTAAGATGTCTGGAGAGCAATAGCGTTGTAAACAAATCACGAAAATGTTTCTCGATTTGTCGGTGTAGAATTCTCTTCATATTGGGAACCGACGAAACGCTGATCTTTCTTAAACCTTATTATCGTATTGCGTGTTGTTTCGGGCAAATTATATACAACAGTTGACTTACTTAATACTTGTTGCATAGCGAGGATTCTACCTACTACTGCTGTTCGTAGTCTACACTCAAATGTGGGCCAATAAATAGGATAGTATAAGGACCAGAGACCCGAGACCGAAGGCATTAATATAATAGACGTAAAGGCGTCCACGAACGGACGAAACGTTGTCTTATGAATACATGTTGATGGTTTACAATAGTGTTATAACTTATACTGTTTTAATACACACACTTGTAACATTTAAGTTTACTCCTGATGATGTCAGTATTTTAACTAACGAAACGTCCAGTTTCATGATGGTTCGGATGATTTTTTATTTTATTATTATTATATGATACTGACTACTAGTATATCAATACTAGTTTGCTGTTGAAATAAATACGAACGTTATTACAATAACAGAATATTTAACTTTGATTAGGTGTTAAATAACACATCGTTTCTCTTGAAATAGCATGTATGAAAACAAGTTTGTAAACAACACGGCTGGCAATGTCTATTTCAAGTTTGAAGAAAATATGTCATTGACTAGATGCAATAAATATTATATTGTTTCTATTTTCCAAATAGATGAACACGAACAATATGACCATGGCGGTTTCCTGGATTATCTGTCAATCTGATTGTAAGAGCCCTCTCTATGTAATGTAGTTCTACTCTTCGGATTTGTTTCCAGGCAAATGTCATTATTTATAAACGTAAATAACGTAAATAACGTAAATAACGTAAATAACGTAAATAACGTAAATGAAACCATTACCAGAGAGCAGCCACGACAAACGTTGACAGCGACGACGCCTGCTTTGTTATCATGCTGTTGGCTCTATTGGAGAGCAGCCTAGCAGTGGAACAAGGGCAGGGTGGCCCAGTAAGCCCCGACTGCCAACTTTAACCAGTTTTTACCTCTCTTCACCCGGCACCTGTCCCAAAATCAATCACACAGTCTCGAACCTCGTCAAAGTCTTGAACATGTGTTTGAGGGAGATAGCCAGCGAGACTCCCTATCCTTCCTGGGTATCGTATCTTCGTGGGTGGCCACACTCGTGAGTACCGACTGCCAAGATAAGACTTAATTCGGATATGTCGGATATGTGCCATGATATTTCCATTTAACATAGACGAATTCAGTAAAGTTATCCCGATGTTTCGCTATGTTGTTTGAGCGGTGGGATACGCTAGTTACATGCAGACGTGCTTAGGAATGCAATCCTCTCGTCTAGGTCATTGTGTTGCTTCTCCTAGTATAGTGTAGGCCAAGAACATGTAGATAATATGTGGAATCCATTCATCTTGAGGCTCTAAAGAAGTCATATGCTTGTATCTCCATATCCGTTTTGATAACATTTCCGCTGATAAATGCGTGTTTCGGAGATAGTAACGTTATCAAAGAATTTTAGTGATCCATCGTGGTTATGTGTTCTACAAATATAATAGTTGGGGTTTGATCATCAGGATACGAGATTATTTACTATTTAATGATCAAGAAGGAACACACAGCTCTGGCACAGAGGCTGGTGGAGATATTATTACTATAAATAAATAAATGTATTAACATGTCATAATGTGGGAGCATTCTTTTAAAATGAGTACTGAAACCGTTACATTTTATACCGGGGACATTGGACTAGGTGAGCTACAACGATAGAGGAACAGTGTGCCAATTAGCATTCCTGGGCTCTAATCGTTGTGTTATAGAGTTGTACGTGTCGTGATCCTATGACAGATGAACTGCAGAATATATAGAAATGTTATCTCAATTACTCGGATATGGGATGGCGGTAAGATAAGGAAGCTTTTAGCGTAATTAAACATTTACCGTAAAGAAGCTAAGCAGCGCGGCACTACGGCCGAAGAAAGCACAGATAAGATTTGTCTTTCAACCGTACACCAGATGTTATTGATCACATGTTAATTGTTGCTTTATTATTGTGATATTATATTGGAATACGCCTGTAATAAAGCTCTAAAACATCAATTAAAAAATAAACCACCACTCCACCAGCATATAATCGAATCGAATAGAATAGAATAGAAAAAGCATGAACTTGAGCCGTATTTAATTTATATACAGTACATGCAGGCTACATACAACAGTATGGTCTGTACAACAGTTAATAAGCCAAGTCAGTACAGTATACGAATCCTTTCAAGATAAATCTTTGAAAAATATCTTCTGTCTTCTTTACTTTGGTGAGATGCAAATCTATCTGGAAGTTCTTGTGAGACCTGCTTTAGGTTCATATCTATAATTATATCAATGTACTATTTAGATTTATCTGTAGATAATTCAGACTGAGTTTAACATACATATATACAACACAAATGGAATGCAATCTGGACGATTTCCTGCGTTCACTGAGTGGGAGTTATATGGTAAGGCTGTATTCAAACATCCGCAAAACAATAATATGTGTGCGTTTTGTGATGCATCCCTGGCACCTGGTCCAATAAACGAGCGCTCCGAGATTGAATCGGCGAAATTGCAAGGGCGCCGCAGCTATTTGTTTGAATTGCCTCGGTTTGCAGTGTGAATGTTTAAGTACATACTCCTTTGGACGTCAAGGAGAGAGCAGTCAGACGTAAAAAGGCGCAATTTTACCCACAAATCGAACCAAATCTGCCGTGCCACGGAAAATCGATGCTCAGTGGCGATCGGTGTAGAGCGGCGGTTATAGTGGAGAAAACATGCCACAACTTCCTGTCTATAATAGAGCCGCCGAGGGAACGTCTCCTCGCCTGACCCCTCGGTGCTGTTGAGTGGGGGCAGGCACCAGCGAGGGCCGGGGCATGCTTGCAGGGTAGATAGGTGATAGAAAAAGTGCCAATTATCTGTGATTAGTCTGAAATCTAACACGGCTGACATGCTTCCTTACCTGGTGGCCGCCACGCAGTTGACATCGCCAGCTCTCCGGAGGATCAGCGTTATGAAGAAATGTCAGAGAATGAGATTTAGAAATAGTTTCTCTACTCAGATTATCTGCTAATTGACAGATACTGGAATGATTCTTTTCTGGAAAAATAATTACGCACATGTGGGCCTTTCTGTACAGATGTTCATTAATCGAGTTCCGTATTTATTTATTAGTATAGCATTACACACGGTCAACGCATGATTGTAGGCACTTGAAGAAAAAAATAGCGTCTCCATTTAATTATATTTGGGAACAATTTTACTTCATTTAATAAAATGTAAATAAGATTACCTAATTTTATCAATATGTGTTAAACGAATGAGAAAAATATATTACATGTATATGTTAAGATAGCTTTTCCTTCACTGATTCAAGGCCATTCTTCTATTGTGATGGTGACCATTATAGATGGACAATCAAACATACAGCGGCGTGGAGATGATATCAACGAGTCCGATACACCAGCTATTCTTTCATGTCTTTGGCGCCAGGACGTAAAGATGTTCAGACCTATTCAGTCTCCACGACGGATTTAACCAGAATCACCACGTGTGTGGTAGTCTAGGCCTACTTTACTTCACAACACACGTTACTGGAGATCTGTCGCGGAGACCAGTCTTCAAATAGGAAACAATTTTAATATTTAAAGTCAGATTTCGGCGACAGAAATCTACTCCGCAAAATAAATTATGATTATGACCTCCGTTCGTACGCTGCTCAGGGATATAATATTTACCAATTAGTAGTCTTCTTTTCTTTTTATCACGTGACTTACACGCGTAAAAGGTGACTACCATTTGTTATGCCTTTGTAAACTGATCACGAATCTTAGTAATATAATCTTAGGATCTCTGTATTAATACTAAATTGCAGAATAGCAGGACATTACAGGACATGATAGAAAAGACATCTTCCCACTAACAGTATCCGCCCGGATTCTACTATCTGAGTTCTCCAACTAGGGTGGTCGGATGCCTGTTTTCTCAGTTCTGAGTATATCACTCATCATTTACTAGTCATATTTCACAATGTATACACAGGATTTCCATGAACTCTAACTCACACGTGCAATTTGAGTCTTATCTACGACAGATTCGAGAAGAACTTTCAATAGTGTAAGATGATTTACGAGAGATGTGGAAACGTTTGAAAGCTTCTAGCCTGCCCATGTATCTATAAGATCACACAATCTTTATAGTAATCCATAATGGTCACCGAATACCCACAGTTGTTACATCTGTTCGTAGATGATTTATGCTCTAGACCAAAGACATGCTAAATCGTAAACCTAGTAAGAAAATATTATACCAAATAATCACTATTCCCTCTGTCACGCTCGTTTACAGTTAAAGCAGATACGATGTAAAGTAAATTACCGTCCTGTAGGAAGGAGTGGATCAGACCACCTGTGTGTGTGTGTGGGGGGGGGGGGGGGGGGGCCCCCCCCCCCCCCCCCCCCCCCCCCCCCCCCCCCCCCCCCCCCCCCCCCCAAGTCCGTATTGTAGAAGTAAATATATTTAGCCTACTGTTTCCGGGACTTTTATTCGTATCATACAAGCCTACGTGAATACATACATATTTATACAAGAAATGTCGTGTTTATTGCAGAAAACTAATTGTGAAGCAACATACAGTGTACATATAGTACGACACTTTGTGTTTAACGGTGGTTTTGTATTTATTTTGTAAAATATTCTCACTGCTCTTACAGGCAGTTTGGAATTTTTGTCTTGCGATTATTTTGTCTTGCCACTAGTGTGGAATATATTGGCTTGAGCGCAATATTTTCCATTAAAATGAGAATGGCGAGGTTTTAAAAAACATGAATAATGAACATTCAGACACTAAGGTAGAATATATCCCCCCTCTGATTCATAATGGTTGTCCGCACTATCCAATAGAATCTAATTAAAATTACTTTCGATCTAATTTTAATTAGATTGTTTCCAATCCGATTGCCCTGTAAGATTATTTATCAATAAGCACAAGTTAGGTACTGCATTAAGGCACTAGTATCAATTGAATTATTCCAAGATAAAACGAACTCCATATCCATACCATAATTTCAAATATGTTCTTTTTTATCAGTTGACATGAATGCACCACTGGAAAACCATCATCCATTAAAAAAATACAAGATGCTGTTGAATACTAGATCAAAGTATAATATGCCGGTGAATAAAATTATGATAATTCTGCTTATTCTCTGCACCGCCCGACATGCTGCCTGTGACCCCACGGCTTGTACGTTACTAGAGGTTGCTGACCTCGGAGTTGTGGTGATGAATGACTCAGATGGAGTTACGACAAGTAATGGTTGGTGAATGTAGAAACTAGTGATATGCCATACTAGCGTATCTTGAGAACGTTTATGAGTTCTTAATTTACTTGGTAAGACCATGTGAGGAAAGTCATAATAAATACACCAGCTTTGAACATGAACATTCTAAGACCTTTGAATCAGTTATATATTAAAATGTTAATACTATAATATTTGTCTTGTTTTAGTTTCACCTTTTAATTTGTTACATTAACATCAGACAATGTATAGTGTATGGTGATGACTAACTCTCCCAAATTATTATATAAAATGACCTGTGATATATTCTTCAATACTCATATATGGATGTTAACATAAATCGTAATGGATAATTCTCCCGCGGGCGAGCATGATACTGGCCAAAAAGCGAAAGGCGCCTTTGTCGTTAGAGGATTGTCTACCAGGATGGTCGTCTTTGCAACAACGCCGTGTTCTTGCCCACCCTGAGCATCAAGTCTATGTTTCACCAGGGACCAATATTGAAGTCCATATCACATGCCACCTTCTCTAGTGGCCACCGAGGAATGTACTCATGCAATGGATCTATGCTGATGATTGGACGGTCGCTGTCGTTATATTACACACAGTCTGTCTGGATGTCAAGAGATGTGTAGAGCCTGGCCCTAAAGGGGCTTGTTCAGGCTGATGCCGCCATGCTTAAGGCTGCCAATGGGGGATCGTCAGTTTTAAAAATATAATCGGAGAAATGACCTTATGATTTTCTTTGTTTTTCGATGAATTTGATTTGTAATGGAGCAAGCCCTGTAGGCATTTTACGAGTTGTCAGCTTCTGCCTGTGCGAGTTGCTGCGACTGCTTCACAATGACTGGTTGTGTCACAGTCTTGTCACATGCGTTTAGCGACTTCTCAGAGTAACAATGGACATTAAGGCATGTCGTCTAGGGGGACGTGCCTTCCCTGACAACCCCGCACTAATTGCGGACCCGGTCTACAGACACAACGTAAACACTGCAATTGAAATCGGTCTGTTGCCAGCCATTTAGCCCCAAATATATCCATTCTACTGATTAAAGTCCCTCTTTTTCGTCTCTGGTAACAGGAAATAACCTGTGAACCTATTATCATGTGATGACCTCACGAATAGGAACCCTGACAGGTGGGCAGCGTTATATGGACAGGTAAGTGGTGGGCAGATGCCCCTAATTACAAGGATAAGCGGTTCTGGATTTAAAAAAGATTCGAGGCTAGGGTGTAAATGACGAGTGATATTCTTCACTCTTGTCAAAACATCCAAACGGAAATTCGGTTCTTCTGTTTCGGATCAATTCGTGTTCAAATATTCTCAAGCGATGATTATCACTTGTTGGTGGTAACTGGACACTCGGAAGTGTTTTCTGAAGAAACAACGTGGACACGGTGGACAGATGATCTGGGATTGTGGACATGTGGACAGACATCAAGATACCCTGGATGTAAGTGATATAGGCACGTGGTTATAGGGACACATGTAGGGCACCAGTGAACAAACACACGTCTGTCCATATGTACGCTATCTTCAGGTGTTCCACCAACCATAGAGTATGATAACAAGTCAATTATATCTAACAGTGTGATTCCTTTTGACATATGTCAAACCTTCATCAGATTGTAGGAAATATATTTCCACTTTGACTAGTCCATAGACTCGTGGAATACAACTAATAAACAGATGCAACCATTACCAAGACGCAATAGTGGAAGTAGGGATTTGTTGTGGCTTCACGTAGCACAGTGCATACATGCTGTGATTGCTGCACAATATAATTATTATAATTATTATTATAGTAGTCATTATAGAGTGGATATACAAACATAAGCCAAACTCTAAGTGCAGCTATGCCAAAAGCACTTGCTACAATGCATAGTTCAAATACACACATCAATAACATAAGCTAAACAAACCTACTGCTGGTACAAACATATATTATTGATACATCGGCTGGCAGCATACAAGTCCGTTGTTTATTTTATTCCCAGCAAAAAAATCTATTTTTCTATGTATTATTTTTCTGATAATAAAAGACCCCCACTACTAAGGTTGGATACAAATACACCATCTAAGGTTGGGTACAGATACATGAACTGTATTATTACTGGGTATAAATACATCCCTCGGGCTGGGTAAACTACACGCACTAGTGCTAGGTATATATATATAACGTATAATACAGCTCGATCCTTTAGCCGATTGGGATCTTATGAGAGCATACGGTCTAAGCCAGCCGTCTGTAAGTGGCTTCCTTAGCTAGGCAGAATAATGATACCGCATGTATAAATGCCGTCAACAGGACTTCTTGGCAATAATCTGCTTACTTTTTGATGTACTCTCGCATGCATGCAATACCGAGTCGAGATGAAATAAAAATCGAACATTTTTCTACTACGATAACGTCGTTGACAAGGACTACGCAAATTCGTGCAAACGTTGTCCAATATCACGTCTAGCCTGCAAGACACGGTGCAAGGCCAGTGCGTATTACTATATAACATTTAGATCACCATAGAGGTTTGATTCTCATAGACTGTCTGATTTGATGATCTCTGGACAGATAAGTCTGGCTAACGTTAAAATCTGGTGGGTGGATAGGGCCGGTGGATATAGGTGAATGGATTGTATAACATGTGTAACCCAAACGGCTGAAGTAGGTATTCAATAGAAGAACCGACCACTAAGTTCTTCTCAACAGTTTACATTAAATGCATCCATGGAACGTGAATCGCGTATTTACTTCAAACATTGTGTAATACATTTATTTAGCTTCTCAGACAAGGAGTTTAAAGGCAACACAAACAAGCCAACTATTATACCTATATCTTATAGCATACATGCTTAACTCAATGCTGTACGACCACTCCCATGCTGTTCCGCGGAAGCACATGACTACTCCGCTGTACACGTCAGAGGAATGCTTTGATGCCAAAATACAAACTAGGAGCTCCATGGTTGGATTCTCATGCCACATAACACTTCATAAGGCTGAACTATAGCTGGCAGCAAGGTAACGTCTGGAGAGTTAGCTGGAACACCACGAACAGAATGTATCCATACAGATTTCAAAGAGATTACATAATACGATCCAGGAACCTCCATAGACAGTTGACAGTGTAACACACTGCGAGTAAATTATTCATCTTAGAAGCAATATTGGAGAACCTTTCTTTGAAGCAGAAACGGTGCAAAGCGCTCGTCTGTGTGTAGTTATTAGCTCTGAATCAAAGTCATCACGTGCAGGAAAGATTCTGAAAATGTTCAAACGCAGATAACCATGACCACGGGGAGACACGTGTCCAGAAGAATCCCTATATCACATACACTGATCATAAGATATGTCATACTCCTAGCAGAAAGCAATTACTCTCTATTATGTTCCAGAGATACGGTCTTCAGCTCTAGAGGTCTGCGCCATGGCATTTATACAGCACCGGAAACATTACACAATGCTCATAGAGGCAACAGTTACGACGACATTCTATTAATAAAGAGACAGATCTAGCGGGCATCGCCCTCTGGCGGGAAAACACGGTCAGACATTACATTGAGGATGTTATCAAGAACAACTGTGAAGGTATTGTGATAGAAGCAAACAGCAGGTTACTAATCTGTACAATCAGAAAGGCTTCAAACGAACTTTACAATGGCTGCAAATGTTACAGCAAGATGCCCCCGCACAGGTGGTAATGTACTATACAGTCTACAGTCTTGCTGTACAAAGACTTTCAAGAGATAGAGTTTATAGTTATCAAGAGACACTTGATGTTAGTATCCTCAATGTACGGTAACAAATACGACGTATTTAGTCACTTTTCCTGTGAATCCACCATTTGATACTATATATTTCCCAACTTTCCCAATAATCTGTCCAAATATAGGTTCCTTTGAAGTTCATCAAAAAGCTTATGGTCACGTACATTGGGTACTTCACACTATGAAAATCAAATCCTAACATTTATCTCGTAACTCAAAACGCAATCAACCGTTGCGATCTCTCAACTTCTCGGCATTTTCAATTATGAAAAAGTTTGCCTGGTTTCAGACGATTAACTATGGCGTATCCACGATATAGCATATAATTTATAAGGACAGATCTAGGACATCGCGAATGCTGAGGTATCCGATAGGCAGGCCCACACTAGAAGAGACATACACTTTGATAGAAATGAAAGTTTTCGTAATCGGATGTGGAATATATTGTACACGCCCCCAACATTACGTCCATCCTATAGCAAGCGATATTCATTACTATTGAAACACCAACACGTATTTGCTTAATTATACCGATGATGTCTTTACTAACAGGTCTTTAGCATTAGTGTTAATTAGAAGAGCACTTATTGGCATAATATATGTTACAGCATCCGTTGTTCTGTGTCCAAAACCAATTACTAGTACTTTAAGACATAGTTTTCCTAATTTATCTCTTTGTGTACTTTGGTCTTTAATATAATAACCCACACAGATATGTTCCCATATCAAACTCAAGTCTACTAAAAACACCATAAGTCAAAGACGTCTTTAATCAAAGATCAAATGCTTAAAGTTTCCCCACAGTTCATCTCTTGATAACCCAGCAATCAGATAACATCGATGTTACATAAGGACCGTCCAAACGATGGGTATCTGGGGTATAACTGGATTAGTTGCCACTTGCTGGTGATGTTCGGGAAGTAGATGGCAGGAACAGTTGTGATCTTCAAAAGGTCATGGAACCTGATGGACAAGAGACAGAACCATTTGCAAATCCTATCACTGACCTGGCTTATCTCTTCGTCCAGAGACCAAGACGAAAGACAGGTCTTATACGTCTTGCATCAGAGTTCAAAAGGTCACCACTGATGGGTCTACATTTATATTACCACGTGGCTTGTGATTACATATCAATTTCGATGTAAATGGTTTTTATATTCATTCAGCACTGCTGGAGTATTATCTCATGTTGTTTGTGGAACCCGCATTGATGACCTTAAACCTTTGGAAATCAAAGGTGACGAGGTCAGATAAAAGAGGATGCCATTTTGGATTAATAGGAAAACACACTGATGTTTATCTCTGCGTTTAGTGTAATTACACACATTTCAGAGACGCGTATAGTACGTCCAGGCATGGGTGCTATGCATAAATTATGGCCAACCTTCACAGTACTTGAAAATGATTTGCATTTGATCAAGGAAGTATTTACTTTGGAAATTGATATATACTGAGCGCAAGTAGAAACTTTACACTCATATTTTTTTATGGTATTTTTTGGTTGAGGAAATCAGTTGAAATTTGTGTTACATAATCGATGATGAAGGTATTCCCGGTAATACTGCACGGACGGGGCGGAGTGAAACCGCACATGTTTCCGTTCTACACGTCTAAAGCGCAAAACATGATAAACAAGGCAATTAATGCGCATGCCTTCAAATAATTTTTTGGTTGATTTGGGGTTTAAAGTCACTTTCTAGAATCTTTCACTAATATCATGACTTGCCTTCAAATCAATTCGCACGTGTATTGTTTAACAGGAAAACACAGTAAAATGTCTGGTAACAAATTAGTAAATGAATGCTGCACCTCACAAATGCAGAACGTGAGCGTGCTATGGGTAGGCTGCACGCAGGAGAATCCGTTGCGGAAGTTGCTCGCAAACTAAGATGCAGCCGACAGACAATTCAAAACACATTAAAATGTCTGGTAACAAATTAGTAAATGAATGCCGCACCTCACAAATGCAGAACGTGAGCGTGCTAT
>JAUTBX010020348.1:0-13853 GCA_032361465.1 Lepetodrilus tevnianus | reverse complement strand
AACTGTACGATTCAAAAACGCCTAGTTTATAAATATCTTGCAGTTTCCGTAAATGGACATATAAAAAATACTCGTTACACATGAAAACTCACATCGACAAATCTCTCAATTTTAGCCCTACGCCATATTGGATGCGGGTAACTGCAGTTACCCGCATTCGGTTCCCCCCTGTGATTAAATGGAAAAATAAATAGAGGATACTCAACTGTGTTTCTCAAATGTCACGAGTGGCAAAAAAACAAAACACAAAAAAAACCAGCACATTTAACCTTCTTAATGATGGAGGCAACAAGAGGTGCCCAAAACGTTACATTTGTGTACACGTTTACATTTTTTTAAAACATTTACCAACGAAACACAAAATGCCAGGTAAATGGCACTGGTAACGGTTACATGTACATGTGACAGCTTTATTGTCCATACATTCTAGACAATCACCAACATGATAGAGACTACTCGTTAATGTTATGAGAATACACCAGTCATTGACAGCAGGCCACTGATGCAATGTTTACATAAGCTCGTCAATCAATGTCGAACCTATAAATAGCCTGCTGCAATAACCAATTACCGTACCATCCTACATTCTTGTACATTCTTGTGAGGTACACGTAACATATGACATCAAAAGCCTAGTCCATAGCTCATTTGCATATTGTCTCATCCACTTGATATCATTTGACACGATTTGTAGATACCATAAACATCTGTAGCCTTTATTATTATGAATGTTGGCTCATTAAGCATAATAAATTACAATACACACATCCAATAAACACATACATGTACTAGTAATAGCAACACAATACGTGCCTATACAAATAAATTGCCAGTATGATACAAAAAGTAAAAACAATTAAATTAATTAATTTATATGTGGGACATTAATTAAATTTCTGTCAAGTAATTGATACACACCAATATTATTTGTTTACATTTCAAACTGTCATTTCATGATGTATAATCTAACCAACAAATGTCCATTGTCACCAACTATCCCTTTAGTCTACTTGCAATAGAATGCATTACAAAACATATCTATTCCAATATATAAATACTGTTTACTAAATAATAGTGCCCATTCTTCTATACAATCTTAAAAATAATAGGGTTGGCTAAATATATTGATAATACGGGTAGGGGTTACCAGTATCATAGATGGAAATATTTTATTATTTAGTACTGATTTAAATATCGGAATAAAAACTGTTATCGACAACTATAAACAGATTTATGGATTATAAATCATTTATATTTTATTACTTGTAACAGCCATCCCAAAGATATGAAGCAAGATGTCAGATTGGTAGGTAGTAGGGTCTAGTATTTTCATATATTTCTTTCAATGTATGAATATTTTCAAAATATTGATTTTTCCAAAATATTTTTCCAATAAATCAATGGCTAACATTCCTTCAGAACTAATTTGCCCGATAATTATTGTTGATAACCAGCCAAATAAAATAATTGCAGTTTCTACAATATACAGTAAACTAAATGTGAGCAAAAATAGTTAACTCATAGAGTATAATTAACTTGAAGCAGTTACTTTAGCCTTCTATTTGATGGAATAAAACAAAAACACCCACTATTAAATCATGATTATGGTTAATCAATCGTCATAAAAGGTCCCCCTTTTATCCTATGTCAGCACAAGTAGGTACTGTTATGTAAATCATGAAATTAATGCGAGCAGAATATTACTTCTGTATTGTAGCATTTAATTGCTGCGCATTAAAGGTAAGACCATTACAAAACATGTATGGAGACATGACCGTTCGCATTTTATTGGTGACGCATTTACGTCCAAGATCTAGAGTTCGTATTAAATTAGTGATGCATCAATTTTGTGATTTACAGTATTGGTGATTAGCACTGTACGGGTTAACATACATCAGGGTGAAGGTTAAACCTTAACAGTGTCAAAGCCATCATGCTAATTAGCTTTATAGATCAATACACTGGTAGTACAATGACCTCTCCTGAGCTATGTCAGAGGGGCGTCAGAGGACAGTATGTACGAGAACTGCACGGTCGTCTGTACAAACTGTGCCAATCTAATAAGACGTCAATTTGCTTCACGTTTGACTTGATCGCATTGTATACCGTACTAGGAATAACCAGGATCAGGTTTTATGGTGTTAAGGGTATACGATGTCTACCATATGTGCGAGACCAATTCAGGCCTGTCCGATCCCAACACTGTATTGATTCGTTGCCACTGACAGGCTATGGATCAGATCGACCTTAACTGGACCGTGGGTGAAAATAGTCCTACATCAATAAAAGTGTCATATATGTCAATGTAGGACAAAAGTGTTAGCTAACATCCAGTTGTGAAGAAAAAAATCAACTCAATATAAATTTTGCAGTGCTATTTCCATGAAATGAAATTTGACCTTGGTTTGATTCTTAGAATTTCTTACCGCAACATTTTCGCCAAACCAGTTCCAAGTTGTCCCAAACCACCTGAAAACAACAAATGTGTCACAGTTTATAATACAGCACACTTTATTAGATCATCATGCATTACCAGTACATGTCGCCATGTCGATCAAGCAAGATATCATGGGTACCCGGTAGTATATTGCAAAAATGCTTGACACAATGCATTCATATATTCAGAGACAAGAACATACCAATTATCAACAAAGTTATTTAACAAAATAAATACTGCTATGATGTTATTACCCGTGATCAACACTCGGGGTGGTGAATGTTCGTCTGGATAGTTTTCTCCAATTCCGCTGTGCGAGGCGCGAGAGAAGATGGCGGAACATGCCGGAACCACGGAACGCACAGAAGTCTGGCCGAGACACAGCGACAGAACATTCCGCACCACCTGCTTGCTTAGTAGTCCAGGCATGGTGCTGGTTTACTTCGATGGCGGCGAATAAAGTTAGAAGTGCTGAAAAATCAATTAAATTATGAAAATAAAAATGTGATAATATATTATACCTCCGGGGGGCCTATGCTCGAAACATTCTTATGAACTTCTTAGCCTAAGAACATTTCGTAGTGATTCCTTATAAAGAATCGTTAAAATTGTTGTACGATTGTAAGAACACGTTTCGAGAATAGGTCCCCTGCCCTATACAATCATAAATGCGGAAACATAATGACAAAATATTATTATAATATACATATGTATTTCCAGAGTATTTCACTTAACCCTCTCCCTGCTGCAACTGCTCTTTAGGACATCTGGTTGCTTTCAGCATCGAGAGCGTTAAATCAAGGCTCATCATTTTATGGCAGAAGAATACCCGAAACATGTGGCGTTGAATATTGCAGTAAACCTACAAGCACCGGCTGGTATCCATAAATATAATAACCAGATGTATTGGTAGTTTGGGCTCAATAAAAGGAATTCTCGTTTCAATTTGATGCCTTTGTGACAATGTATTTTTCTAAAATGATGCCATGTTTTCAATTTCAAATTCATGTTTTCATCTGCGATCTAAATACATTCTCTTTTCAATATACTAGTACATGGCTCATTCAATAAACATGACGCTAACAAAAAATAATGAGTATATTTTAGGTATTTTATATGTTTATTATCATCATGAGGAAACGATGATACAAATAAGTTTCATACGGTAAATTTGATGTTAAAAATTAAACTATATTACTATTAGCCTCAAATCTCAAGTTCAATATAGAAAGAGTCCTCGACAATGTAGACTTGACAATAACCTAAATGAAATATATAGATTAAACTATAAACCTATATTTGTGATCTGTTTTTATGTCCACAAGATATTAAATTGTCATTGTATGTGCAACATTTGCTAATATAATATTACATTAACCGCTCACTGAAATATTTTATAGCAATAGCAAATTTTGTTTATACATTTTAACCCCCTCTCTGCTGGAATAGTCAACTTTAATAATTGTTCCATAGGATGTCTGGATGACAATGTCAATGGCAGAAAGAAAGTTAAATTAATATGTATTTGTATTTTGTACACAACAGACTGTTAGAAAAGTTTAAACAAATACAATATAATCTACAGGTTCATGCTAATAAATAATATAATCTATATTTGCTCAACTTTATATAGAATATTGCAAACTCTACCTGTTAACCTCTTTAATGCTGGAGGCAATTGTATACGTGCACCATGAAGCAGTCATTGGAATTAAGCTAGCAGCGATATGGTTAAATAAGTTATTATCAGCGATTCAAAAGCACAGTTCTGGTCTAACGAATTTGACGTTCACAATCAGACCAGATCTAACCTTGATGTTACAAAGATAAATATGCTATTTCTCTATGATTATTCTTTAAGCCGTAAACGTGATAAATGAAGGGTTATTTTATACATGGACATTTTTATCCCACAAAATGCACAATAAGTTTAATGGATGCAGTCACGTATTAGAATGGAAATTTCCACTAGACCAAGACGTCTTTTGAAATATTAAATATACCCCAAGGCGTGATATATGTTTCAAGTTGTATTATTTAGATCGTTGACATGTCGACTAGATTTTTAACAGAAGGTAACATTTCCTTTACATTTCTCATATCAACAGAATCATTTGTTATCAGATTACTGGTATAGTGGGCCCTGAATGTTATTATTGTTGTATTCTTTAAAATACATTAAATATATATTACGGTACTTATTTATTTACACACAAATTTTATTACTGTATTAATGAGAGTATTTAAAAAATATTTAAAATATATATTTATTTTTATCTTTAAAATTATTTATTTATTTACACACAGCTGTACATACAAAAATAATAATATGTTATTTTATGTTTTTAAATAATAAAAATACATTGTATAATTTATATGCCCATTCATATCTGACAGTATGCCCTTAAATTGTCGTCGGCACTCGCTTATTTGCCATTCATATATCATTGAACATCTGCAATCTGACATACCGTAAATGTTCTGGTTGGGTCAGTGAGACCTAGGTCAGTAAGGCAGACACGTACAGACCAGCGAGTGCAACACAATCAGGATGTCTGCATACAAACAGTATCATGTGTCACTACTGATATCCTGTTGTGGGTGCATTGTGTACATCAGCACCATTCCATCAATACAATAAAATAAATTTAAAAGATCAATATTCTTTATCAACATATATTGCCCGTATGTGTGTGTGTAGTCTGCCAAGTCTTCTACAAATGCAACTGTGGTGATTGGTTGGTTTCAGTAATGTTGTAATTCCATTGGTCAATCCTTGACCATTACAATATTACATAATTAGCAGTAATAATGGTCATGTCCTGAAACTACTAAACTTTGTGACTATGATTTCATGCTCAAGTTCAGATTATTTATTATATGGGGATTTGTGAACAAACCTTCGAGTTGAGCATGAAATTGTACTCAGAAAAGTTTCATAATCTCGGAGCCAGGATGTGGTGTAGGCGGTGATGGTGGCGTAATTTTACTCATGTAAAGGAAGAGAAACGATGGACTTATAATTATGGTATACAGTATATCAAAATAATAACCGACTCATTACTCGGGATTACAGATAATCTTTCCCTCGTAAAATTAATGTTGTAAGTCACTCGCAAAAGCCAGTACTAAATGTAGGGACCTATTTGAATAAAAACACATTGTACACCCAAATGGTGTTACCGTATAAAGAATAGGTATTAATTATTAACAAGTCAGTGTGATCACGCAATAGAGACACTATAGATTAGCATCCACTGTGGTACCTTATCTTTGAGTTGTGTGTTGGAAAGAATGTTACGATAAATTAAAATTCATTTTGTACATTATTTCTTGTATACCGGTACATATACTGATCGTAAGTTAACAATATGTTAGAACCAGCAATTTCCCTGCCAGAGATGAGGACTGGTAAGTCTTGGAAGTTACCCGTCCTCACATATGGTGGCCAGTGATCACTATGCATCTTAATTTCTTTTAGATAAACAACACGACATGCACTGATGCAGACGTGCAGAAGGTAAAACTTTACCAGTCCTCACTGAAAATAACCTGTCACAGGCATGCAGATTGGCTCTATTTCAAACACTGGTTAGACCATATTGCTCAGGTATTTGATTTTCAGGTTTATTGATTTTTATTAAAAAATATTTTTTTTAAATTGGGTTTTAGAACCGCTTTCAAGATTATCTCACTTGTATCACGGCTTGTAAGGAGAATATTAAACCTGATCTTGCTGATTGAATATCGTCTAACCTGGCTCGCGACCATTGATCTACCGGGCATTGCCTTATCTGCCAAGTCTGCCTTGAGCAATGGAAGCATCATAAGGAGGGCTTAAAAGTTACATCATCACGTATGCTATTATGGCTGTACGCACGTCATTATAGCTTTACGTTAAGAATAACATACACTTTGCAGTGCTGAATTGTTCTGAATCAAATCTCAGGGCAGCCAACGTGCAAGAGATTACTGTTAGCTGGATAAATTCAACGATCCATAAACAATTATAGGATAGTAGCTTAAGCTGGAAAAAATAATATATCATGATAATATTGCATCATACCAATCTACTACTATAAAATCAGATGTACATTATGACTATATATAATGCACTGTATACAAAATGACATGTAGTATAGTATAATATTATATTTTATCTGAAATAGATTGACACATTGATAAGGTGTACTAAAACTAACAAAGATACTTAAAGGATGTATTAGGAACTTCATATATATATATACTATTGTTCAATGGAAAATGTACACTCTAATATGGTCATTGTCCTGCCATATTTATAAATATATGTCACTAACAGGTGCACCGTCATGCCAAATAAACAATGCTACATACTATATGGACATAATGGTTTCTTAATAGTTTATATTAAATACTAGTATGTGTGTGTGTGTGATGGGGGGTGGGTTGGGGGTAAGTAGTTGGTAGTAGTAGTATGTATAGTTATATTAAATACTAGCATGTGTGTGTGTGTGTGTGTGTGTATAATATATATACTAGTATATATATGTATGTGTGTGTGTGTATTGGGGGGAGGATGTATAGGAGTTAAAATCCTGTTTGCGGACCTGATCATCAGGCTGATGTATGAGGATATAGGATAGGCTACAACTGAAAACCTGTACACATGATTGACATGGTCATTTATCCTCATCATAATGGTTATGGTTCATTTCTACTACATCTAGCAATGTGTATGTGTGTGTAACGTTTAGCTATCTCTCTCATGTGTGTGTGTGTGTGTGTGTGTGTGTGTGTGTGTGTGTCTGACAGCATACAACCTATTTTATATTTTACTTGGCAGTCCAATTGACGCTGGGGGTATGGGGGTTAACCTGACTCCCTGGCCATTGGATCCACCAAATATATAACATCCATATACTAGTAAGTTATAACATTCCTCAAGATCCATGTAAGTTATAACATTCCTCAAGTTCCATAATAATATTGCCCAAGATCTACTGGGGAAGATTCTCTTCGCAGCACGTAGAAGCCTTATGAATGACTGAAATTGATCCCTGTGGTGTAGTTCGCGACCTTCGCTATTGTGTGCTCACTGGGTACGGCGAACATATGGCTTCGGTTTCTCAACATGTGCGTATTTGCCTTGATGTGTGTAGCGAATTAGCCCGTAGACTGAATGAATGGAGCAATCCAAGATCTCGCCTGATAGTGATAGGCTAAATTACATATGACGTACTAGTATGTATAAAAAAAGGAAGAAAAAAAGCGTGGACAAGATTTATCAATGATCATGACGATATTAAACATAGAAGTATAATGAATTCGATATTGAATGTGTATCTAGTAACCAGTAATACGACCGACATGTAAAGGAGATGCGAATCTGGCACAATATTTCGTCATCGCCATGTCTCATTGTCTGTGGAAAACTCCAACGCAAAATGAGTGAAGGTTCCGAATTTGCTAATCGATACGTGATATAGATCTTCAATTCAATGCCTACTGCTGTCGTTGTTATGGTTTCAAATGCCAGTATACATAGATTCTTATCAGTAATAGATAACAATAGATAATAATTCAGGTTTATTATCTGGTAATACTTACAGAACACTGATTGACAAATCCAGACAGGGCACACGCGGAAGCAAGACTCGACGTAGCGAACGGCTAATGTTGACAACCGCGTGTCGGCTCGTGCATATTATCGCGGCGGTTCAGCCAATCAAACGTGCATACTAGTGAGGGTGTGGTGAAATTGGTGTTTCTGATTGGTTCCGCGGATATGTATGACCTTTTCCTTGCCATGTAGGGTCACGATATGATCATGCGTACCGTACCAGTACCCCTTGAACCCAGACACAAGCACTTTAGGCGAAACACGGTATTGATGGCCACATATGTTTTAAAAAGTTAAAAAGTACATGTATATATGATGACAATGTTCCAATATAAGTATGATTATCATTATTATATTTTATTATTATTATTATTATTTAATATTATGTGTGTGTGCACGAGTGAGAGAGAGAATTTAAAGAGAAGACGTTTTCCGTAAACAAAATAACTGTTTAGTTTGTATTATATTATTATTATATCCTACCAGACCCAGGATATAACATTAGTCTGACACTATCAGACCCAGGATGTAACATTAGTCTGACACTATCAGACCCAGGATGTTAAATCAGTATGACACTATCAGACCTAGGATATTACATTAGTCTGACACTATCAGACCCAGGATATTACATTAGTATGACACTATCAGACCCAGGATGTAACATTAGTATGACACTATCAGACCCAGAATGTAACATTAGTATGACACTATCAGACCCAGGATGTTACATTAGTATGACACTAGCAGACCCAGGATGTTACATTAGTATGACACTAGCAGACCCAGGATGTAACATTAATATGACACTATCAGACCCAGGATTTAACATTGGTATGACACTATCAGACCCAGGATGTAACATTAATATGACACTATCAGACCCAGGATGTAACATTAACATGACATTATCAGACCCAGGATGTAACATTTGTATGACACTACCGGAACCAGAATGTAACACCAGTATAGCCCAGGATACTATAGTATGACTCTCCCATAAATAGGCATGATCAAATTAATTCCAAAGCAGACACAACAAAATCAATAATCTTTTCTGAGATACCTGGAATCAGGAATTGCCCTGCTAACATCATTACTAGACGGATCTGCCTAGCTGGGGTATCGTGACTTCTAGTAGTCTGCAAACAGTGAGAATATACAGCCCACTCTTCACTCTTAACTAAGCATGGGTGGTCGGATTAGCCCCAAAATTAGGATTCGAGTGCCCAGTATTCTAGAACTGAACCGGACACGACGACACATAGTTTAACAATATCTCATAAAATACTTTATATCCTACCGGTACATACTTTTCCATTGAAATAACGATAATTAATTGACAGCATCTGGCAATCACATTATAGGCTTTAATCTTCTTATTCTGCTTACAGTATTAACCATCTCCCTGCAGGAGGCAACGGGAGATGCCCTAAAAGGCAGTGCATGTACCTAATCCAGCAGAGAGGGTTAAGCAAGTGATGAGATTGTTTCTGGACATACCAGCACACCTGCACAAGGAACTACCGGTACTGAATATATAATTAAGCTTTTATCTGCGGTCAATTATTTAAAAATATTATCTACTATAACTGTTCATCGATTCCGTAAATAGAGGATCTAATATGAGTGGTCATTTAAAGGCATAATATCACAGCTGCTAGACCTGGATACTGGACAGACGAATTTTGATCTGAGACTAACTACGCTTGATTTACCCACCCATAAGTTGTTATTTAGCGTAGTGATGTACTTGATCCCCAACACTCGATAGTTACTAAAAAAAATATATTTGATATGAAATAGGGGAATGTTCCGCTATTTATCTTGTCATTGATGTATTACAGTTCTAATAATGATTTTGAGTTATATTAATTAGAGTTATGTCCCCTGTAACATTACCATTGCGTATTATATTTTTAAGTCGTACCACTGACTTATGTCCCCTTGCATTAGCTGCCATAAGACCATATTCAGGTTGTCTAGCAGTAGACTGCAGCAGCCGTCTTCGATATCTAATTAATCTATGTAGGTCACAATGAATAACTATTAAGAATCCTTAATTAAGCAAGAGATTAAATGTTTTATCGACATATCAGTACACCTGAACGAGAAGGAACTACTGAATAAGTAATTTTATCTGTAGCATTTTATGCTATGCTTTCATGGGGTATGGGTATGAATATTTTAAAATGCACATTCTGTTTGATCTATTCTATTGTATTGTATTGTGGTCAATTAGTTAAAAATATTATCTACAATAATTACCGTAAATAATTAACAGTAATATATGTCAAATTCCTCCATACCCGACTACCCGGAAGCATGAGTGAATGATAATTTTGATGTACCTTGAATGGCAGCTTGGGTTATATACTCCCAGGGAGTTGAGAAGGAATTTGAGTGTACAGATCCGTTGACCGGGGTAATAAACGCATTTGAGCAGTTATTCTGGATATTTGTGCTGTATACATGTATAATAATAAGAAGATACCAATCCTAGCCATATCTACAATGGAACATGTATTTGGTCATAGTCATCAATTTCAGAGAAAATGCACAGATGTTTCTCAAGGATAGGGTAGTATCCTCTAGATATAGACATTGTATGCTACCGTCAGAAGGTAAAGGAGCGATATTGCTATTCTTACACAGTACACATTCAAACGTGAACAAATAAAGTTGTATTTCTCAAAAATGAGTAAATTAATTGCAATGAAATGTTCCATCCCAAGCGCGAAAATGCATGGGCAATACCATATTGCACGTATCTTATTGTTGTTTTTTTAAACGGTGGCACTTGGAATTTGCTTTTACTAAAAGTGTTACCATTATGCGCCTTATTTTCTGACGGAAGTATATGTACATGTAACTGGAACTTGATATATCTTTTTTTTGTGGGTAGACTCATAGCAAGTGAACAAGTCCATTAGGCGAGTGTCAATAATTCTTGTGAATTTCTTTATTTCAATAGGGCGAGAGTAAGTGAAGTCCCCACCACCAAAATTCAACAGTGTGAATGACAAGAGACTGGTACAGTGGGGGAGAGCTTGATTATGGAGTTTAATGTTGCTGTGGGAATCTTTCGTCCATTCGCGACGAGGTACAGTGGGGATGACAACAGATTGGTAACGTGCAAGAAACTATAGGATCAGTAATATCTTAGTATAATGTGTAATAATGCTAATGTCTTCTAACTTAAGTACTCGTTACAGTTCTACACTGGATAAAATAGTTTGCCTCCATAATTCTACTATTTGCTACTTTAATCCTCTCCCTGCTGGATTAGGCACATATAGGCATCTCCAGTTGCCTTCAGCATGGATATGGTTAATATGGATGTATTAATATGCATAATATGCAAGATGCAAGGAGACAATGTCTGGTCTAGTTCTACATATCTAATTATTATTTATATAAAATCTAATAATCTAATAATCTGTACCGTATAATAGTTCGAACACCTAAATTAATCACCAAAATACAATCTAAAACCTAAAAATATGAACATGATCATTTTTTTAAATCATAATTTTCGTACATGTAATTCTTTTCAGTTTGATGGATTCAAGTAAATTTTACACAATCCTCATAATATTTCCATAATATTCAATTATTATATTATCTTTTTTAAACACACTATATTTAGCCCTACGGCTATTAGAAATCTCACCATACCAGTTCATGTTATACACAACTTCTATTACTATGGCACATATATACTAACTACAATACACATGTATTACATTTCTACAGAATCAATACAATGAAGAGGTAATAAAAGGTAATTAATACAGTATACTCCCACTACTAGAGCTACCAATTACCATTACAGCATTACATCATAAACATGTATACTCATCGACAGAATATAACAAGGCATATTGTAAAATTGAAGATAACGACAAAATAATAATTCTTAAAATATAACAAAAATAGCCAAAGGTTCATGAGCTCGCTGACACTTGGTAGTTATTTTTACTGGAACTAGTCCAACTGATATACACTGGATGGACATTCTTTGTATCCTTCACTTAATAAATTTGAATACCCGGTAGATTTATAGTGCATGGTTATAATATTTTTTTTTTTAAATGAAACTGTTAGCACCACCATCATCTGCATACAAATAAATAGCTCGAGATTCCCCTAGCCTTCTCTGCTGACCATAAGAGACGTTTTATATGTGTATGGTCACCATAGTACCCAAATAAAAGGTTTCTTATAGTCAACAGGGAAAGGCTGGAGGAATCTCGAGCTAGCAAATAATATGTTATAGGTCTTATCTATAATAGCACAATTTGTATGTGGATGGGACGTGACATCAATACACAGTCAACAGTGATCTTATAATCAGGTCCTGCCATGAATCACATAATAAACCATTATAACTGTGAAGACTGCAAATAATTATTGTGCAAGAAATAATACGCACACGATTTGCTTTCCCACCAGCAATGAGAGTGATTATGGAGTTTATGCAGGAATATTTCACCCATATTGCGACGATACCACCAGCAAATAACCCTGAAGAAATCAGAGTACATGTATCACCAAATATGCGTACACAAAGTTGCAGCCAATAGTTCACCTCTTCCAACTGTTGTGTGATTCCCTAATCAGACCAAGGGAGCTAAGTACCGTAATGCACCACTGTTTAAAGTACCATGTCTGGACGGCGATTGATGTACAAGTTAGATTGGGTGACAGTTGGTTGTCTTGAAGTCAGGAATTTCCGTTGTCTTTAAGTCAGATTATTCAGTTGTCTTGAAGGATTTTATGTCGTCTTGAAGTCAGTTTGTTTCGTTGTAGTAACAGATTTTCGGTTGTCTTCAAGTCAGGATGGTTGGTTGTCTTGAAGAAAGGTTATCTTGAAATTTCAATGGTTGGTAAGCTTGATAATAGTAGATTACCTTGAATAAATCTGGTAATGGCAGCAGGTCCAGGGCAAATAAAAGGACCCCTGAATAAATAAATCTCTGGACTTCTGCAGATCTGCGGAAAAGTGCCATGACTGTCAATAGCTGTCAGTTAGTTTGAAGCAAGGATGGTAGGTTGTCTTGAAATTAGGAACATTATTGAAGAGAATGAAGTTTCTCTTGGAAGTCATGACAATAATTTAGCTTGACATCTTGTATTCATTTTAGAAGTTTATCTTCATTTGATGATTCTATAAATCAGGTCTTGGAGTCAGGTTGTTGATCACAAATGGGAGTTTTCCCATCCTACACCTTCACACTGAATAATATTGGAATTTTCGGACACCTTCTGAACTTCAAACTTTGCCTACAACATAGGAAAACATGTACAATTTCTGATTCCACCAAGTCAGATGTGAATGTACAATGAATGAGTGAATATGGAGTTTAACGTCGCTGCGGGTGTGAAAGTACAATGCCTACACAATTTGTTTTGATAAAAACATCACATGTAATAATAAAGAGGCTTCCATACACATTGTTATTATGGTAAAAATATATGGAAAACTTTGTTTTAAAATTATTTTCAAAGTAGAAATGTATGAAAACCAATATTATTGACTTCAATGTTACTTAATTATGCATGTACCAGACAGATCTTACCTTTGTTAGAAGTTTAGCTATATATATTGCTGTTTCTGTGTGTAGTGTGATCGGACCACACAACACTTCGGACTTTCCCTCAGCCAGGGCCATTAGGAGGATCACCTGTAAGAACATTAAACATTAACGGTATGTACATGAAATATGAATGCATCTGTAGGATGTTCATTATTGTCGACACACGACAAGAGACACACTCTAACATCCAGCTTTATTCCCACTCACGTGTACA
>JAUTBX010020237.1:0-13857 GCA_032361465.1 Lepetodrilus tevnianus | reverse complement strand
TATGACCTGATCTGTGTATGATAGTCCGGCAGACTCTATGACCTGATCTGTGTATGATAGTCCGGCAGACTCTATGAGCAGATAGTCGATCAGAAATGACAGAAGGCAACTGTACATATCGGTTAAAAGTGTTTTGAAACAAAACACATATCGTCCACCAATGGCCATTTGCTCCTCTTTGTAAAGAACTTAATATGTGTGATTGGTTCTCCTGTACATAGTTTGTGTTTCCGTGAAAACAACTTTTAGCGGGTTTGTTATTAGTCAAAGAATATTTCCTGTCGTGAATGGAATATGAAATTTTATCTTCTTGACCCAAGAGTTTTTATGGCAACCATAGCATTCATGATTGAGGTTCAAAGTTCATGACTACAATTGTTGAGTACACCCAAAGTCTGTAATACGGTAGTCAATAATAATAACAATAATACTACTAATAATAATAATAATAATAATACATCGATGTACTATTAAAATATATATAATAATTAATACAACTAAAATATGTAATAATAATAAAAATAAAATTAAAATAAATATGATAACGAACAAAATTTAAATGATAAAATATGCATTTATATAATGCAGCTATACCATTTATGGTGCTCTGTACGCATATGGCAGTGGACATTAATTATTAGTCAATGCAATTTTTAGTATCAATGCAGATATTGTTTCCAAACCTTCTACCAGTATGTATATATTTAGGCTTAATTTAATTTGAACATTTCACAAATATTTTATGTTCAAAATATATACATTTTGTAAGTTATCTACTAGAATTTACTGAAGGTTATATACTAGCTTGGAATGAATCCTGCCACACTGAAAACAGGATTAATGACCTTCTACTAATCGGTATCCAGCATGTCACCTTGCACCTGCTGGCCGGTGCATGTACAGACACATGTAAGACAAACCACAAGATGTAGCTGTTATCAAAGTCTCCAGGATGTTCCTCTGGGATGTATGGATACGTGCACCTGGTCACATGGGCATACATCTCTGGCGGCATCAGATTAATTGTTCTTTGCAATTAGTACCGCTTCTTGGCTGCTTCCCACCATGGTATAGGGGGCTATTTTGAATAGGAGTATTTGTGTGAGAACAAGGTGTGACACAGACTACAACCATGGCACTAGACTCTGAGCTTCGTCCCAGGAACAGTGGTTCCATCTTCTGAAGCAACCACCGGGTCCAATGTCGTCGCAAATTGGTGAAAGATTCCCGGAGCATTAAACTCTATATTCACTCACTGGGTCCAATGGCCCAATGGTTCAATGGTCCAATGGTCCAACTTGCTGTCTATTTCCTGTTAAAGATGTCTGTTCATTTTGCAGTTCAGTGGAGGTTCTGTTGACATGTTTATAGGGCAATGTTGGCCTTGTTGATTATCTTTATCTCAAACATAATGTTGATGGTTGTTGAGGGTTGTTTTATTAGACAGGGGAGCACATGCCTCTAGAGGGTTGAACATTGGTCTCTGTACCACTGTGTGTGGCAGTGTGGTGTGGTTGTGTGCCACTGTGTGTGGCTATGGGAGCTCATGCCTCTAGAGGGTTGAACATTGGTCTCTGTACCACTGTGTGTGGCAGTGTGGTGTGACTGTGTGCCACTGTGTGTGGCAGTGTGGTGTGGCTGTGTGCCACTGTGTGTGGCTATGGGAGCTCATGCCTCTAGAGAGTTGAACATTGGTCTCTGTACCACTGTGTGTGGCAGTGTGGTGTGACTGTGTGCCACTGTGTGTGGCTATGGGAGATCGTGCCTCTAGAGGGTTGAACATTGGTCTCTGTACCACTGTGTGTGGCAGTGTGGTGTGGTTGTGTGCCACTGTGTGTGGCTATGGGAGCTCATGCCTCTAGAGGGTTGAACATTGGTCTCTGTACCACTGTGTGTGGCAGTGTGGTGTGACTGTGTGCCACTGTGTGTGGCAGTGTGGTGTAACTGTGTGCCACTGCATGTGGCTATGGGAGCACATGCCTCTAGAGGGTTGAACATTGCTCTCTGTGCCACTGTGTGTGGCAGTGTGGTGTGGCTGTGTGCCACTGTGTGTGGCAGTGTGGTGTGGCTGTGTGCTGCTGTGTGTGGCAGTGTGGTGTGGCTGTGTGTGGCAGTGTGGTGTGGCTGTGTGCCGCTGTGTGTGGCAGTGTGGTGTGACTGTGTGTGGCAGTGTGGTGTGGCTGTGTGCCGCTGTGTGTGGCAGTGTGGTGTGCCGCTGTGTGTGGCTATGGGAGCTCACGGAAACATCCCACTGACATGAAGACATGTCTTACAGCTGAGGATGGTCAGTGCTTCAGATAAGCTTCTTGTTTATCTAAACAAAATCTGTGCTTATCTGAAAACCAACAAGCAATCCTGATAAGCAGTGAGGCTTAATATAGTGTGTGAACAAGTCAGTGTGCCCTTTCAATTATCATTGGAGTTTCGACATCAATTACCCTGCAAGGAATCAAAGTTCGTAAGCAACTTATTGTGATTCATGCAGCAGATTAGGAAAATTAGGCTGACTGTGCTACTGAGTTACTACTGCATAGAACATAGTTTGTGTATGTAGATCTCTTTGTAGGACCATGCACAGCTGGATGTCTTAATGCACTAATAATGACTGAACCAAATTGTCATGTGTGCCATGATATTGACAGTAGGGGTCTGTCTATAACAGTAATTTATTGTATTCCTTCAACTATTATGGAAGCTGATGTTTCCAATGCTATGCTTCTTACATTTATGTTTGTTTTATTTTTTTTTGATTTTTTTTTTGCAATTGGCACTTTTATAATTCTTTCACTCGTATTGTGTAATGTTTCTTACAATACTTAACCATAAGTTTAATTACTAGTTAAAAACTGGATTAATAAGTGGTTTCAATTCAGCATGGTATCTTCATGATGTTTACACTATACAGGGTTGATTCCATTGTAATAACACAACATTAAGATTAATTGTATTCATAATCACCTAGTAAATGAGTGGTAATCAAATTAGATTCATGACATGAATAACTTAACTGCTACTGAAGAATTAATGACATATTATTATTATAGAATATAGGGTACATGTTCTTGGAGAATATATAATAATGACATACGGTAGTACCTAAGTCTTTCACACACAAAAGCATATAATTTTCTAATTGACACCAATGTGTATTTAATTCTCATTAATAATTTTACATGGGCTATGATTCAATTTCCCTGTGCACCGATTCCCCGATTCCTGATACACATCTGCTTCTTTCATCGTGTATGTAGCATCAGACAATACCCTGTCTGACCCATAGCATAGGTTACAATGCCAAGCCCTGGCTAAGACAATCTGGAGCAGGTGTGTGTGAAGGTAGAAACACAGAAACAGAGACACAGAATATCTGTCACATGTGGATGATAAGGAGTCTATGCATTCCTCATCTTGTCTCATTGTTCGTGTTCTTGTACGGTTCCAGTCACATTTATTCCAAACCACGGTCAGGGGCATGGTGGTTGATGTCATGGCATTGTCAGATAGGTGTCAGGGTATGGTAAGATAGATGTCAGGGTATGGTAAGATAGGTTATGGCATAGAGAGCAAAAGCAATTTTCTAAATTTATTTTTATTATTTTTATATTTAATTAAATTTAGAATGAGGGTTTAAAGCTGCTTTCAAGATTCTTTCACTGATATCATGCCTTGTCAGTTTAGGGTATAAGGAAACTTGCAATGTCCATAGAGCTGGAGGAAATCTGTGAGCATCATTTGGTACTGACAGACCAAGAATGATAACTACATTGCCACACAAAGAGTACAAACAATGAATCCTATCATGATGTCGCGGGAAAGTATCTGTCCGTTAACATTGATACTGAGCTTCCCGGGGAATTTGGCACCAAAGTACAACTTGTTCCTGCATCACAGAGCTTATTCTAATCCAAATCGTCTTTCTCACTCAAAATACCATAGTCCTATTTAATGTGTCTGCCAGAAATAGTCATAAGCAATTTAGGTTTCTAGGGTATAAGCATTTCAGTGATACCTTTCATATAAATATAATGCAATACAGTAGATATAACATACAAATAATTTGTTTTCACCATCCGAAACCATGGTTAGTTTACCTTCCACCTGTACCAAATGCCATTTAACCATCTCCCATTTCAACATTTGCTCCAAATCTACATCTCGTCCATACCGTACTTCTAGAAGACAGTTACTGGCATCTTTAATTCATGGACATTTTCAATGGAACAGTGATGGTCAAAATCGCACATGGAAACCATTGCTGTTTTAACATGATGAGATGATATTCCTCGCAGGATTTATCGGAAATATTCGAGAGGAACAAGCATGTTCATCATTTATCCAGGAAATTGAAGTCAGGTGAATCACTCAAACTGTCTGCTGTATAGATCATGTGCTTTGATGGCTGGGATTCTATGAATACCACTGGCCTATGTGCACACATATGGAGGTAGTGGCTTCTTCAGGCCTCTACACTGTACAGGGCGGCAATCTCAATGTACTAGTATTAGTATAACATTGATTGGACCTATCGTTATATAATATACATATATGCATTTTGAGTGGCATGTTGCCAGTTTATTAGCTATGGTACCAGGGTAGTTCAATGTACTTTTATCAACCAGTATGTAACCATAGGTCCGATATAGGTCCAACATAAGTCCATAGGTCAGATTCCATTTGGAAATTGAAAAGATGGTAATACTATAGTGCTATGAGCATGGTTTTGAGCATAGAATTGGTGCAATATAAATATGTGCATTATTATTATTATTATTATTATTATATAGATGTGATCCCAAAATCACGAGGTATTTTGGCTTTAATATATTATATGTCCTACACCATGCAAATATGCTAAATGAGACAAATATGGATATACAAATAATATTTTCGGATACAATTTTTTTCGGAGATCACCAAAATGATAACTTTGAATAATATCTAATAATTAAACTTTTTTGGGTAATAGTGAGATGTGGTTATATTAAATATATATGGGGTTTTACTAAAAGAAAATTAATTGTGGTTTAGAGCTGCTTTCAAGATTTGTTCACTGATATCACTGCTTGTCAGTTTAGGTTATACTAAATTCAGTTGTATAATCTCACTCTGAATATAAATATAATGCAATACGAGGATGAAATGCTGCTTGAAGATACATTGCATTTATATGATGAAATTCTATTTGGAGGTGCACTGTATTTCTACAGTATCATATAGACTGTGATATCTGTATCATGTACACTGTGATGTCTGTATTATGTACACTGTGATGTCTGTATCATATAGACTGTGATGTCTGTATCATGTACACTGATGTCTGTATTATGTACACAGTGACAGTGGTAACTATCGCTGTAACTATCGCTGTAGCTTCCAACATGACATGTGAATCTTGTACATTTTATGTGGAACCTGCCCCATGAATCTGGGAGTTATCTGGAGTATGATGTATGGGTATGACAAGCCTGGCTGGAGGTGAATGTCTACGGTTCCACACTGAGTCTACCAGGCAGCTTTCAATGGCAGTCCTCCCTGTCTGCAGTGGCTGTACTGGTTCCAGTCCCAGACACTGCTCTGGTCCTGGTGTGTAGACAGGAGTGCAATTGGCGACCTGTAATTTGTATGATAGTATGGTGTCTAAGTACAGTATTCAGTCACTGTTCTAGTCCTGTTATGTAGACAGGCGCCCGTTGCACGACGCTCTTGTAGTGGTAAAATAGTTGTAACTGGGCTCCCGCCACAATAGAAAGCGTTAGTCTACAAGTGGACAGGAGTGCAATTAGTGACCTGTAAATTGTATAGCAGTTTTGCCTGTTATGCCTGAATCGTTATAGTGTTGTGTCATACCTTGTTCTCACACAAATACTCCTATTCAGTAGTTCCTTTCATATGACTATAATAACAATCTGTTCACCCATCAGAGAATGGGTACCCGGAAGGATTAGATGGACACCTGTACTTTGTATGGCAGTATGGTGTCTACAGTCTGTGGTAATTGTACCAATCCCATACACCTCTCCAGCCCAGCCTAATGTTGACAGGAGTGCAATTGGCGACCTGCAACTTGTATGGCATCTTGCTTGCCTACAGTTAGTCTATTGATAGTCTAGCCTGCAGTCTACAGTGGCCATATCAGTCCCAGACTGCTGCAGTCCCGGCATGTCGACAGGAGTTCAGTTGGCGACCTGTAATTGTCTCAGGATGCCCCATGCTATTGTGAACAGGTCGCTATGTTATGTTGTTGATACCAGGGCCAACTGTATTTATTTACTTTACAAACTTCAGTGAAGAACATTGGTGTGGTCGGCCCATTTCAGTCGAAGAACTGGATTTGATAAACTACTTGACATCGTAATGGAATAATAATATGGCAGACTAGTGTCTGTCTGCTCACTGTAGTGTCTGTCTGAACACTCAGTGTGTCTCTGTGTAGACATCTGTCTCTGTGGTGGACTGCATGTCTCCATTTGTCTGGCTGATGGTTTCTGAAAGTGGTCTCTGATAGTGGTCTCTGAAGTAGGTGTTGTCTCATATGGACAGTAGATACTACTTCCCTACTCATGCACTAAATCTTGACTTTCAATGCTTGGCACCAATGGTAAGTTTTGGCAATTTTCATCTCAATATTATATTGTTTGGTTATTAATTGATTCTTTTATGAGAACTTGATTTATTTAGCCATAAACTACAATGCATATTTGTATACATTTTCACTATTAATCAAATACCAAGGATCAAATACTAGCTAACATATCATTAAATCTATTTGAGTGGAATTGGTTTTAGTTATGATTCCTATTAACTGAGTGCTATATATACCACACAATATTTCTGACAGTTTGAAAAATGTACATGTATTCTAATTATCTTTGAAATTTATAGTTGTAGCTTAGCCTTGATCTAAGGGTATTGCTGCTATCTTTATCAAATTTGTGTAATATTATTATACATATTTATATAACGCAAATATCCAAAATAACTGCTCAAAAGTGCTTTGGGGAAATGGGGTTGAAGAAGGACTGTGTGTGGTGCAATAGGCCATCAGCCTGGATAGTATTGACATGATTCAGATGCTTTTAAGTGATATCTTTTATCAAAACACATAATTACATATACATAACTCACTTTCTCAAAGTATTAAAAATATCTCTTCAAAACTAGGAGATTTTTTTTAATGGCTGCTATGACAACTTAATCGGAAGAAAATATATTTTTCACAAAAATATTATCAAAAGTTGAGTTCTTGTAAAAGCTCTACGTTTGAATTTACGTTTCCTCAAGATGACTTCCATGTTGCAGACGTGAGGTCATGCATTATCTTTGCTGCCACCTGGTGCTCAAGGGAGATAAGTTTATCTCATGGACAGCACGTTCACCCACTGAGCTTGCCAGTAATCCATGCGCATCCAGTAGTTAGCTGACATGGAGATAACATAGATCTACTTTCCCAATTGAAACCCAGATTCCTGAAGACTCCCGGCTAATGCTTCAATGTCGGCTCAGTTTCCCACCTCTTGAGACTAATGCTGCATTGTTGAGATAAGCTCGCATGTGTGTCGAGAGTTCATTTGAATTGCAATTTATCATGTTAGAAAGCATAAGAGGAACTTTATCACTGAAGACAACAATGTAGATATGAGAGATTGTAAAATATTCAGGAGCATAACTTGTTAACAGTTATCTTGCTAATGTTCTCATTGGAAGCAAATCTGATTGTAACTACATCAGATATTTGTCATCACACCAACATACCCCGGTCGGTGTCATACTCTAGTCTGTGTCACATAAGAAAGTCTAGATCATTTGTAGGACTTACTGAATAGTCCTTTAATGTTTGCAAACAAACTTTCAATGATAATATGCTTTGACTTTTTGTTTTGTGTATGGATGTCATCAGTGTACTACTATTATTATTATTATTACTACATGTATTATTAATTATTAATTATTATTATTAGTAGTAATTATTATTAATATTATTATAACTTCCACATATATCTGTGTTTTAAAAACTGTACCATCATAATCATCTACTGAAAGGAAATGTTATTGAAAGATTGTCCAAAATACATTTATATCTTACTACAAAGTTTCATGAAAAAGTACATGTCCCACTGTAGTAAGGGCAAGCAAGTGCTTCGGTCTCTACACTTGTGTATCCTGCCCGTGTGTATGGACCCGTGCCAATGAGTTCATTAAAGCTGTGACAAGGATCTCTGGAGGTGTTCTGCTTCCGCTGGATGACGCCACTCCTACACTGCGCGGCCTGGCAGTAATTGTTGTGTCATCTAGGGTACGGGTGAGCCAACGTTTAGCTGCACCAGTTCAACTCACAACTCTTTCAATGTTCTTTTTCATCTTTTTTTTATATATATATATAGGGTGAGACACATTTCTTTCAATATTTTCAATCTCCAAACTTTATCTTTAAATAACAAATAATTCACAAACAGTTAATGATTATGTAGCACTATGAGGGTGTTTTTGAGCATAGACGTTTCTCAATAAAACTGCACATTATTATTATTATTATTATTATTATTATGGGTATGCCAACCATGAAAATGTGCAGAATTTGTTGATTTATTGATTTATTTATTTTAAAAGTATTAAAATGCCTCCAGAAATTGAACACAAGTTCTTAGGATCATATACTGGGTATATCACTGTTTTAACCTGAATAGAATGAACTTTTGCAGAATTTATTGACCATGTCTATAAGTATTAAAATGCCTTCAGGAACTGAATACAAGTTCTCAGGCGGACCTCAAGGCTCAGATATATCCTATATCACTCTCTAAACCTGAATGGAATAACCATCCCTTACCACCATTCCTGGCATTCCAGATGTATCTAGTGGTATGTTTCTGTGGTTTGTGGTAGATGTTGTGGAAAATATACATACCCGAAAGAATCACTTTCAATACTGACAATATTTACTGGTAAATGACTACCTGTATCTTATCTGGCCCTGACATCAGAAAACATTTTTGAGTATTAACTCTTGCTCAACTCTAAGGTTTTGTTCACAAATATCCATATAAAATTGAAATCATACTCAAAAAGTTTCATAATCTCTGGGCCTGTGTATCGTTTCACAGAGTTCTCTTAGCCGCTAAGAGACCATAGCACTCTCTTAGCAATGTATTAGCTATGGCTAAGAGAGCTTCGAGAACCTGCTGTTTTCACAACCACACCTACACACCATCTTCCACACACACCATCTTCCACACACCACACACACACACCACACACACACACCACACACACCATCTTCCGTCAAGTGCAGGGAGGTGGAAAGTGGTAATAAACCGTAGCTGGGTGTGGAATTGGTTTTCATCAGCATTACCTAGTGGCTTGCTCCTTCTGGTGCCCCGGACACTGCGAGGTCAATTAGACAAATTGGTTATGACAGACACCCAGTTGTTGTTGGAAGTCGTGCCAAAATGTTTCACCATAAGATGTGGATATGTAGAGATACTACAGCTGCAAGTGTATAATAATCCAGGAGTCAGCAGACTCACAGAGGCAGCTTTTCTATCACAGAAGCAGCATCTTCAACTTAGACAGTGTCTACGTTATAGAATCAGCATCTCAAATATTGAGGCAAGCAGCATAGAGGAGGCATCACTACAGAGGCAACATCTCAAATATAGAGGCAGCATCTCAAATATTGAGGCAAGCAGCATAGAGGAGGCATCACTACAGAGGCAACATCTCAAATATAGAGGCAGCATCTCAAATATAGAGGCAGCATCTCAAATATTGAGGCAAGCAGCATAGAGGAGGCATCACTACAGAGGCAACATATCTAGTATAGAGACATTATCTCCAGCATCGAAGCAGCATTTTCAACATAGAAGCAGTATCTCAGTTATAGAGGGCAGCATCTCCATCATCAAAGCAACATCGTCAACAACCTGCAACACCCATATCGTTGAATGTTGCAGTAAACCTGCAGGCGCCGGCTGGTACTGACAGACCAAGGATCACTGTACTATAGAGGAAGCATCACTACATGAGGAGCCTTTCAGTTGTAGAGGAAACATATCAATAATAGAGGTGACATCTTCAACATAGAGGCAGTATCTCCATTATAGAAACAACATCTCCAGTTATAGAGGTAGAATTTCAATAATAACGGCATCATCCCTGTTTAATCAAGTTAGCATCTTGGTTCGGTTATCGACAGCATCTTGGATACTACTACAGGAGTTCTACTGGAAGACAGCTATATTGTTTAATGGTCTGTGTTTATCAGCAGAGGATGAGGAATGGATATATGCAGTACTTTGCTATGTTTACGCATGGATGTATACCACTGCGGGCCAAGTATGTACAGGTAACACAATCAGCCTCATATCGTGAGTGCATGTCAATTATCCTGGCTGTGCTAGCACCAGCCACATGTTAGCATTGAATACAATTGCATAACTTATGTGGAATCATAAATGTACCAAGGTAATCTGATATAATGCAACCTTTCACTATATAAACTATTTATTATATTTTTCACGTTGATATTTCAAAAAGCTTTTACCAATTCAGTATTTGGTAATCATAATATTATTGTTTGTTATGATATCATGATATTGATCTTTTTCTGGTTCTTATGGATTTCTACTGTGATGTAAAACATAATTCACTTACTAGTATTCACTGGTTATTATGGTATGCTGATGATATTAATCTATTTGTCTACCTATTGGTTTATATGATATAATATGTCAGACCAGTACAGTGGCATTGGTAGTCAGACTGATGTAGTTAGTAGTCAGACCAGTGCAGTGGCATTGGTAGTCAGACCAGTTCAGTGGCAGCATTAGTCAGACTGATGTAGTTGGTAGTCAGACCAGTGCAGTGGCAGCAATAGTCAGACTGATGCAGTGGCATTGATGGCAAGTTTGCACAGTTATATTGATAGCCAGACTGACATAATGGCATGGATTGGTAGACGGATACATTTCGTTTACAAAGGTCAATGATCCACCCAATACAATATAAGTTATGGTTAGAATGATTCAATTCACCTATGCCAGCCCAATGCTGTGGCTGACATGACCACACTGCTGGGCAGTGGATCTGATGGTCAGAACAGTGGTGGCACGGCTGACCAGACCTCAGACTACCATGTCCAAGAACTATGCGGACAGACACAAAGAATTCCGCACAAAGCATTAAGTGTGGTGTGTTGAACATAGCCTGGGAGTGTGCTGCCATATATATATATGTTTACCAGTCCTGGATGGGGATCTATTTATAGACGTAGGTATAGGTAAGCTGGGTGAGGGAGTGTATCACTGTGTAGGCTGAACAGACTGGATACAACATTTAGACATAAATGTTATACTTAGCCGAGATCTTCAGATGATTCACAGACATTTCCACTGAGAAGTTCACTTAAGAAATGTTATTGCTATTTCTTTATATTTTTGTTTTTAATTTTTAATTGAAAAAGTTTAACCATCGTCTTGCCACTATTCTTTAGGGCATGACTGGTTGCCTTTAGCATTGAGAGAGTTAATCACACACTTTCATATCTTGAGTAATATATGCACGTTGCCATTTGATTATCACATTGGATAAAAGCTGTTATATTTAGTTAAATATTAAATATATCAAACAGCCTGATTTTTGTAAATATATCAAAATTATTTCATCTGTTGAGAAACCACATTTATTCATCATATGTCATATGGTATGAAGTTTGATATGAATTGTTCATTGTTTGGTATTTTTGAGTTGATCTTTGATGAAAGCATGTATCATGTATCAATCAATCAATCAATTTCCATGTAATCCCACCACCCCTATCCCAATTTGAATCCTAGAATTCAGTTTAATATACAGAGTATAAATCAAAATAAAAAATTGAAAGGGATCATTTTAATTATTTAAAATGTACACTGAACGTGAACATTTCAGAAAATATTGTTCTTTTCCGCTCTCAGAAATTTAAACAGTGAACTACTAGTACTCCCAAGAGAGGGAGCTCAGCATTATATTAATAGATTCTATTATATTATAAGCTTAATTAAGTCTATATTCTCTATGTAGATTAGCCCAAGATTCCTCAGACTTCCTGCAGTGAAATTCAGTATGGATATCATCAGAGGGAAAATATCTTAATTATCATATGTCTACGTTTATCCTTTTTCCATGCTGACCATAATAATGAAGAAAGATAGCCAGTTATATATCCTGTAGTATGACATTGAGTAGAGGTGCACATCCTGTAGTATGACATTGAGTAGAGGTGCACATCCTGTAGTATGCAACTGAGAGGTGTACGCACATCTCCCTGTAGTTTGGCAATGAGTAAGAGTAGACATATTACTCATGCAATCAAATCTGATACTGTGTAAACTCATCAAATAATATTGCTTTTCTCATTGTTGGTGTGCAAACTCATCGGATATCATGTGCTTACCGGTATTATCTAATTTGATTGCAGGAATGTGATTTCATTTGTAGGCATGATGGAAAACCATAGGAATATTTGGCTAGATGTAGATGTATCTGTCACTGTATGGATGAAATATAGAAGGTATAGTGGTAATTTACAGGATTCCATGACTGATAGCTGAGCATTTCCAGAGCTGATATTCCCTGTAGTATGGCATTGAGTATAGGTGTTTATCCATGGGATCAACATGACCTCATACAGGGTGCAAGCATGCCCTTGCCATGATCAGGCTCATTAGCCCTGGACCATCTCTTCCTCCTCAGAGCACCAGAGAGAGAGAACTCAGATATAGACAATTAACTCCATGTGTTCCAAGTCTGCTGGAATTGCCTGGGCCAGAACCTCCCCCTTTTAGCCCCTCACAAGAAAAGTCTTCCAAATTTAGACCTGCTTGGCACAAACCTGGCAAGGTGATTCAAACAGATCATCACAGACTAGGTGCAGCCTGCCCATCGTTCAAGATGGCCGAGATTCGGGAGTCGGTGTCCCTGTGATCCGAGGGACGACCTGCACGCCGCAGGATACCGCTGGACTGGGTCTGGGTGGCATACCACCGGCCGAAGTCTACCTCGGGTGTGGATCCCATGTTACGTCCTGCCGTTAGCGTTAAGAGTACACTGACAGATCAAGTGCAGCCTCCTTCTGAAGTCTGGATTTACCTGTAGGATGATGAACGTATCTCCCTCCCTAGAGAACCAAACCTGGATAGAACATCGTGAGTGAATAGTTGATGAATAGTTCTTATGGTGTAGAAATCTTGGAGCTGTTTTATGTCCACTGTTACTTCATGTAGAAATTGCATTATCAGATGTTTGTGAAATTCCAGGTATGTGTATCACCTTCGGATTCCTAAAAAGTACAAATGTATGGGGTTTTTCCTAATAGAAATGTTTATCAATGTTTATACTTGGATAAAAATAATGATTTCGTTATTAAGGCTTCAGCTATGACTTTCATGGATACAAAATTATAATAGACATTTAAAAAAAGTGTATACTGTATCCAATTTGCAAATTGATTGAATTAGTGTTTTTCATCGCAGCGGGAATTTAACCCAAATTGGTAAAACTATGCTTCTTATAATTATATACGTAGATTATATATAGACAAGCAATTTCATTATATGGTAAGCTGATTTCAAGGCATGAGAGGAATGAATATTTACATGAGAATGAAGTATGCAAAGCTTCAGTTCCAAAACATTTATTAATCAAGATTTATACATTAAAGGGGCAAGATCATACTTGCACGTATTTAATCATATTTTTTAAACATTTTTTATATTTTTCTATATAATATTAGCAGTTAGTAAAGAAATATAAAAAAAATATACCATAAATATATAACGCTACATCGCCAATGTAAAACTAGAGTGTTTCCCCATCTAAATA
>JAUTBX010020126.1:0-13859 GCA_032361465.1 Lepetodrilus tevnianus | reverse complement strand
TGTAAGGTCAACGCTTACTATTGTGTCGGGAGCCCAGTTATCACTATTGTAGCGCTACAAGAGCATCGTGCAACGGGCACCAGGGTCGGTATTCATAAAGGGGCTAAGTCAGTTTTTGCTATATATTTGGTCATCAAAATCTGACTTAAGCCCCGTTATGAATACCGGCCCAGGAGTAAATTCGGGAGCTGGACATTTTTACTATAGCAAAATTGTTTTACTACAGTAAAACTAGTGTTAATCTAGTAGGAAATGACGTATTCTTTGCCTTACCGCCTGGATTAGCGGTTCGACTCCATCGTCAAAGCATTTTTAGTACGATTTCATGCTCAACTCAAAAGTTGTGTTACTTGTCATTAATATAATATATTAAAAACAACACTTCAAATAGAAATAGAAACATAATTGAATATAGAACTAGTGTTAACCTAGCCACACATCTGTGGTGAAAGTGTTCATAACATATAGACAATTGAAATCTTACACCGTAACATTTAAATAAGCTACGAATTAGGAACATTGTAATTAAACCAACTCTATGGTAAAAGTAAAATCAAAATCACTTGAGAAAATATGTGTTTACTTGGAAAAAGTGCCTATTAGAATTCAGAGATTTTAAAGAAATAAAATAATTCTTCCGGTATACTTCCAATCCCGAATATTAAGTGATAGCAAATTAATCTGTGTGTGCAGTGTAGCTCTTTGTCATAAATACTTATCATTATCATCAACGCATAAGATGAGGAAACAAATAGTTCGCGAACTAAAATAGCTATAACAAAATAAATTAACTTAATTATTTTTAATTTTTTTAATAAATAAATAAACTAATGTAAATAGACAATAAAACAGGTGTTTGAAGTATTGTACGACTTACAATCTCAAAAGTTAGTGTCCCTTTCATGTGATAAATGTATCAACCGTGAAAACATGGAGCCACGGAGATTTTTTCGTTTTCAATATCTGCAGAATTGTTTTAATTCCGAAATGGTTTTCTTGCGCATTTATCAGTATCTGACCATTTCTCACCTTCGTCATAGAATGTCTATAATCAATTGTGTTCGGGGGCGACTTCTCGACGTACTGGATGGAAGTTTTACAATTGAACAACCCGATATAGCAATGGCTGCCCCTCTCCAGACAGTTTGCTGTCGTTTATTGAAGTGCAGACATAACATAACAACATTAGTTACAGTTATTATGATACCCGGACTAGCTCGAGAACACATCCAACGGTTTATTTCAAATTGTGTATTCGATTAACTTACTAAGAGGGAGTTGGAATATAATATTAATACGTTTGTGAAATGTAATAACGTACATTTGAAAAGAAACATGCACACACACACACACACACACACACACACACACACACACACACATATACACACACACACACACACACACAAACCCACAGATGTCCTACTAAAAATAAAATTATCTCAGTTTTACTTGACATTACGTTTATTGTGTAAGTAAATATATAACATATTATGCCAAAGATGTGTCTTTTGTCGAGTAGGAACATTAATGGCCATTAGTAAATTAGAAAAATACAAAATACAAAAGGTGAATCCGTCTAATCTCGGTTCAAACATGACGTTTACCCCACGACATATGTAGATATGTGAGATATGCGAGCTCCACATCAAGGTTTGACAGGTTGGCATCCGCCTGTGCCATTCCTCTTCGCACCAAAACAACCCTCAAATTCCTCACAGCGATCTCCAAGTATCCACTAGAAAGGGAAATCGAAACGTGATTTCCGAAGTCGACCACCCACAGAGCAATGTCTAGTATCGCGTTGATGTACATCGAACGAAAATTGGAGGAGATAATGGACTGTTAAATATATTGGAAAATACAAAAGGAAGACTGAAATGTTTTATTAACCACATCGGAATTTAGAAAGAAAATCGACAAGTTCATCGGATTGTATTTAGTTACAACTACTATTACAAACATGTCTTCGCTGCCCAAACAAAGTAATAAAAATACGTCAAGTTACGTATACAATTGACAGGGATATAAGGTTTATTTAGGTGCATCAATCCCTGTGCACGTATACTGTAATGAACAGGAGACAGGAGACAGAACATTGACAGAACATTGACAGAAATCGGAAGCCATGAGTACATACACCAACTAAACCCAGATCAAACATCGTCAGCCATGAAGTTTAGGTACTACAATCTTAGTACATATGCACTGGAGTTAGGACGATTATGGTAAATATCTTTTTCAATAACTGATAGCGAGGGGGGTATTTCCCCAAGAAATTACTACTTGAAAAAGATAATTTACTACGTCAAACCTAGGTCGACATTGGCACAATGTTCTATGTGCTATTTAACCTTTAAATATACTAATACAATAGGTTATAATAAAGAAATATATGTGTCCACTGTCCCAATCTCTTGAGTAATGAATTCCAAAGTGAATTCTGTAGTAATGTATGGCCTGGAGAACTGGAAAGTATTGTAATAAACATTGTATTCTGCCAATATATTGTCATTAGCAATGTTCTTTTCATAATTGAAGACCTATCTCTTTCGAGTAGAGCACATGCTCTGTCCCCCGTTCCACAAAGGTTAAGAACACTTGATTATTGTTGATATAATTTCTGAGTTGTGATTGTCATACTGAAACAGTAATGGACCACACAATGCTTCCTTACGTAGCATATAATATTACATAGTAATATGTTAGTTCTTATGTATTAATGTTCGATGGGTGCATTGAAATGATCTTCTGGTAAAAGTGTTGTTTCAGTATGGACTACTCATATTAGGAATTACTGCTATGTGGTTTTGATACTATCATATGTAACAACCCACACAAGTAAAACTATAGGACGATTCTACGATCAATGATCAAGTCATTCGTATTAATAACATCACATCGAATCACATCATGCTGGTGTTAATTATGATCACGGGTGAATTAGCTCATTATTCCTGACGATAAATGCTATAGTATACCATATTTATTGGTGGGATATTTATCCATACATCAAGGATCGAGATAGACCTAGATACCATGAATCATGTTGAGTCGTGTCTAGCTCCAGTAGACGTCTAGAGAAGAGAATATCTATTGAGGAGCTCAATGTATAACGTACCATGTGCTTTATCTTGTGCTGTTAGTCGTGGATAATGACGTAATTATACCACCAATATGTTAGTCAAACAGCAAACGTTGGTCTGAACCTTATGATAGATGTCCTTTGAGCAAACATTTCCCTACACGAGTGTTATCCCGCGTTGCGAAAGTTACGAGGGCTAAGCCTATCCATAAACCCGTGCCGTCACAGTGATTAGTTTCATTTCCAGAAACTTTCTGAGATTATGACCGAAATGAGGTTACCCAATTTGTTTAACGTGGATATTTATACACTGGTTCCGGAAGACGAACGGACGTAGTGTTCTAACCGGAGGAAGTGAACTTTACTGAAGATCTCTGTGAGATATGTCCTATAGAAGCTAACTACAGCAGTCTCATGAATCAGACTCGGGGCTTCGCGACTTTAAGCTGAGATTCATCAAGTCAACCACCGGAGCGACAACGATAAACTTTCTCATCAAGAGAAGACATCAGTCATACACGTACCCCCAGCGGTAGATCACGACCCTGAGTTTAGTGCCAGCCCGCCTTGTGTAATATGGCATTTACAACGCTCCGTGTCCTCAAAGGACGCACTTGCTCTTGATGTGCAGCTCATTGGGCTCACAACTCTTGGACGCACTCCTCCTCGTTGGACGCACTCCTCCTCGTTGGGCGCACTGCTCTTGGGCGCATTCTACCGGGTCTCCGGCTCATTGGACGCCCTGCTCTTGGTGTGCAACTCATGGCGCACTACTCAGAGTTTGGGGCGCAATCCTCTTGGACGCACTCCTCCGGACGTCCGGCTTATTTGCAGCCCTGTTCTTCTTGGTGTGCAGCTCATTGTGCGCACTGCTCTTGGGCGCATTCCTTCGTGTGTTCGGCTCATTGGGCGCTCTCACCTTACGTTGCAGCTCATTGGGAGCACTCCTGGTGTTTGACGTATTGGGCACACTACTCTTGGTGTTCCATGCAGTTCATTGGGCGCACTGCTCTTGGGCGCACTTATATTGGGCGCACTCCTATTGGGCGCACTCCTCCGGGTATCCGACTCATTGGGCGCACTCACTTTGGTGTGCAAATCATTGGGCGCACACCTCCAGACATACGGCTCATTGGGCGTACTAATCGAGATGCCGCTCATTGGGCGCACACCTCTTGGAGCGCACTCCTATTGGTGTGGTGTAGCTCATTTCTCAAAGCTCGTTCCTGTTACAAATTAGTACCATCATGGACCACACCAGGGTTGTTTTATTACTGCAATCGACGACTGGAAATTACCGAGGGAGGACGACATGATGCCAAGAGGAGGGGGCAGAGAGCGTCACGAGGGTCGCAATACACGCAGGATTCCTGTCGGAAGCTGGGCTTAATCAATATGGGGGGATGGTCCCAATGCGTACATCATTCCCGCTTCTGCGGATAAATTGGGACATAAATTCTGTTTATTTAGCATAATTGTGCTGATTTTAACGAATGTGACGTCTTTATTTAGCCTGTGTAAACCTAGCTGACATGGCTACCGGTCACGTGGTTTGTTAAAGCTTCCGGTGAAATGGACGGGAAACGGTTAGAGGTGAATGAGTTATTGCCCCTCCAAAAATATCGCTACGACATGCAGTTCATAAATCAAAATACTATTTATATACGGTATACCAGTATTGTGTTTAGGCAATGAAATCCTATATCTATAATGAACATTTAATTTCAAAGTTTCTGCAGCATAAAGATGTAGTATCATAATTGTGTGTATGCCTACATGATGTTTTAACTATTCAGCAGGAAGCTGAGTTTATTTGTAGAGATCATTATGGCTAGAATGCATACATTTCAATACAGGAAGACGTCGATATTAAACGATCACGTGGTATGTGACAGATCACGTGATAATGCGACAGTTTATCTTAGAATGAGAGGTCGTTGTTTTGGAACCACCTTTAAAATAGATAACGATATATTAACAATCTAATACCGTGCAGAATAATATATCTGAGAATAACAGGCATGGTGTGTTGTACACACGTGATAATTCAGTACGAATTCACTGCAATACAGTACGTGCTCCTATTAATAACATTCCGTTCTTCCCTGTCAATGAATATGAGGAAAAACAATATGAGTTGAATAGGAGGAAAGAAGTGTGTGATAAAGGATCATCGCACGACACTAATTATTCTCTACAGATAAAATTAATCTACCTTGCATTGTAACTAATGGAATTCCGATCAATTAAATATAACGGATATGAAACACTTCCAACCCCTACCTTCCCCCCTCCTTACCCCTCCTTACCCCTCCTTACCCCTACAACCACCCCCTTCTCCCCCATTCCCGCCGCCGTTCTTCGACGTCTTAAGAGATACATATCTATAACGGATATCCGTCAACAGCGGATATCAATCAAAGAATACATATCTCATTATTTCGGAGCATGTGCAAATGTTTGTTCTTAAAGGAAATCCATCTCTTCCGCTTAGCGGTCTTTTAATACGATCATCTACTTAATTTCTCATTGCCATCTTCTCGGCCGCAGAGCTGGGTATCGGATCGGAGTTCAAATCTTGCCAAGGTTATCGGTTGCCCTGTCCCAAGCTGAAAGACCACAGACGATTTAATATCGAATAATGATATAAATAACCGAAAGTCACGTTTAAAGGTCAAGGTAAATATCGTAATTTATTACACTATTCTTAGGGGTCGTATTCGTTTCAAACATGCGACCAACCCTATGGTGATGAAATTAGCTAATGAGCAAAACACTCGTGATGATACGAGTACCCTCATTGGCTAATCTAATTTCATCACGCGACAGTCACCCTAGGGTAGGTCGAGTGTTGAATCGAATACGCTCAGGGATACAGGATTCTGGCAGGACATTTTAACGTCGGGTGTCCTGGTTTATTTTTGAGCATCCACGTTAAGTGTCCTGGCCCGGAGAACTAACACGACACGTACAATCTGTTGGCTTTGAGATCATACAGTATGTTTTTTTAATATACACCAATGAACGATAAACTAGGTATTCTAATAAAACATATATAAAAGTGTTGCGTAGTATAGCATGTCATGAATTAAAGATATATGAATAAGTTTTCATTCGTCGTGTTTTTCACATACGATTATGCCATGAGGAAACAGGGTATATGAGTCAACGCATTCTACTATGTCAGAATAAAACTAATTGTCCATTCGTCATAGTATAAACGTGTGAGGAAAAAGTTGTATCACTATCTTTCTTAAGTGTTGAATATGTATTAACCTTGTTACGCAGAGGTTACATAAACCAATCATCTTCCATTTGAAATTTGAAATTTTGAGACAACGATTCATACCAATTCCAGCTCTAACACAAACACAGATAGCGTTCAATACGTGAAGAAGAAAATGTCATACAAAACAGTAAAAATAGATTGGATTTTAAAAACTAAAAGAAAACAGTCAATAAGGATTTGGCTCCATACGTCGAAATCCATTCTCTCATGTGTATTGTGAAAACAAAACCCAAGGTTATGCATACAAGGTTTTAGTTGTTGAGATTTTATGTAAATACGATACTCTTATTTAATTGGACATTATGGTGTGTTTTTTTACATATAGTCATTGTGCAGCAGCATTTGAAATTAGGTTTCCGTTACGAACGTGATTACTGCAGATAGCGTATCCTCGAAATACAGACCATTGTACCTACTTAATTAGTTAGTTGATTGATTGATTGGTTTGTTGGTTGTTTGGTTGGTTGTTTGGTTGGTTGTTTGGTTGGTTGTTTGGTTGGTTGTTTGGTTGGTTGTTTGGTTGGTTGTTTGGTTTGTTGGTTGATTGGTTGATTGATTGGTTTGTTTGTTTATTTGTTTGTTTGTTTGTTTGTTTGTTTGTTTGTTGATTGATTGGTTTGTGGGTTGGTTGGTTGATTACTTGGTTGATTGATTGATTGATCGGTTGGTTGGTTGGTTGGTTGTTTGATTAGTTAGTTAGTGTGTTTCGAGGTTGTGTGTTGGTGTGGATCCCTATATGCAGGACAATCTCAAGTTAATTTCCATCAACTACGATCAACATTTTTCAAATTTGTTTCAGATAGCAATTTTGAAAATGATTGTTGATGTGCTTGATTGTGTTATCGTGCTGACGTGTGTGACTGCGGGCACCCTTTCATAAAGCTTTCGTACCCACTAAAAGAGACACAGTTCCTCGATAACCAGGCTATTATGCCTAATAACATATCATTTGATGGATGCTACGAGACCATACCACTCACGTATCTGTCCTCCTCTGTGTACTGCTATAAACAGCAAATAATGATATACTGGCATGATGAGAGTATAACAAATTAGATGCTGCTATGAATTGTTTTTAAGAATACATGTACTTGTTTGTACTGCCTAATATAATAGAATTAATAGAGTTAAATATGTTTTTTCTTACAAACGCGAAATGTATTTTTTTAAATATATTAGTTAATGCATTAATCAAATAAAACTTTTGAACATTGTTCGTACAAAATCCGAAATGTACTCTTTAAAAAATATTTGTTGTTATATTTGTATGCATTAATCAAATAAAAGTGCTACATGTACATGCGAAAACTTCCCCCGGGTTTTAAATGACATATTGGTCTGAAAGTCATTGAAACCAGCTGCACGTACAGCGTTCTTACATATAGCTGATTCGAACTTGGCAATCTCCGTGAGATTGGTCTAGACCTAGTGGGTGAGGCCGGAGAGGCACCGCACGTGGGCATTATGGGAAGACTTCCGGATGTTGTAGTCTAGAGTGAAAATCAAACTGAATCACAAGATTGAACAGTTTCTATTAAGTTTCTATTAACTGAACAGTTGCTCGTAAGGTTTCTAATGGGCTTACTTCATGACGAAACCTACCTATTCCGAGAGTGTAATCCATAAAGACAATTGCGTGTTTATATTATTGATCGACGTAAAAGCGACATTTTTTTCAGAATACACTTCTAGTTGTATGTACATTGGTTGATGAAAACATATTGGAAGGTGTTATAAACAACTAATTACACGAAAGCAATCTAGACCAAGGCTAAAATGGCCCACGCACGCACGTCCCAAACACCTATGGTTTAGACATGTATTCTAGAAAGTTTGCGCACCGTTCTGAAGATGAATGTCCATATCCGGTGTGTATGTAATCATGTGACCAGTCACGACATAGCCAATGGAGGCAAGGAGACTCACTAGCATCTGTGCTTTCCCATAAAAGTGTCTGTGTAGACTGACATCAAGGGGACAGATGCATCCGCAAACAGTATCTGGACATTATATCGATTTGGAGAAAATTACAATAGTGCATATATATATATATATATATATATATATATATATGTGTGTGTCTATCTATATATACATATACATATTGTATATATATATATATATATAGATATATAGATATATATATATATATGCACACTAGTTAAATCTGGGTGTTTTCAGTGACAACGTCTAGCATAATATAGCAATGATTGGCGGTGTCTTGTAAACGTCTTGTTTTCAGAAAATATATCTTCCAAGAACTCGACGTAGTGTCAGACATAAGAGTACACCATCTCATTTCAGTAGTTGTAGTTGATTATAGATACGTCTATGTTTGCCACATGTTTACTGTCTATGCCTGTGTCTCAGGAAAAAACCCACTAAAATGTATTACAAAATCATGGTATTTTTAAAACAAGAGCCAATAGGCAATGCCTCCAGAACATCTCGTGATTTCCGAATTCGGATACCGTACGAACTAAACAAATTCCATTCCTACTCACCTCTACCACAATTACCCGTCAACTCGTTGTTTCAAATAATACGTAGACGAGCATATACAATTATCTTACGGCCGAATACTAGTAATTGTGAGATGTGTCTCAATGTATCTAGTTGGCATTTTAAAAAGATCTGTCAAAATCTTGGTAATTTAAATCCAAACCTGTGTTTCTATTTTCGATACATTTGACAGCGTTAAATATATACAGCTAGATTGATGATTCCCGAATATAAATCTGTATAGTTACGCATGTAAATCAACATATAATTGCATATGAAAACCCACCAATATGCATGTATCAAAGTTTAAAGGTATGATTATCAAACTATCATGAAACGTTTGCGACAGGTCTAACCGCACCAATCATGTTGCAAGCACGAATAATTTCTAGTTCATGTTTGTGATCACTAGGATGAACAATATCAAGATTAGGACCACTCCTGGGAGGGTCTAGTTCCAGAGAGGGTCTCGCATCTGACTTTTCACATCAGTAGCTGTCCACTCTAGTATTGTCTGTGTGTGTCAGCAGTTCGCTAAAGACATGTTGCTCGTACTGGCCTGGCCGTTCACTGCATCTTATCGTCTATATATTCCGTCTATAATATAGTCTGGTGTGACGTGCATTGACACCCCTATTTGGTAGGTAATCTCGGTAAATGCTTTATAGAGTGACAAACAAAAAAGGCTTCAGATTATTATTGCGTATCACCTAAACTGTACTTTATAGTGACAACAAAAAAAGCTTCAATTTCTTTTTTGATACGACCTGTCACCTAACCTGTATGACCCTTTCGTAAAACGCAGACAAAGGTACCCTTTCACGAAGCTCTGTTATCCACTTTGAGACCATAGTGCTCGCACATTTGGCAGTGTATTGGCTACCGGCAGAGACAGCGCTATAAATGGTATACCTTAGTGGATAGGACAGCGCCGTGAAGGGGTACCCATATTCTTACATCACACCGTAACTACCCGAGCGTGTTAAAGATCCTAGAGTTAGTTCTCTGCTGTTGCCGCTTTAGCTCGTCTGGTGGCGGTTGTAGTGTAATGGCGAGAGAGACCCCAGTCGTGTTAGAGCGCATCTCTCCGGTTCATTGTACAAAACTGGTTCCTGGTAATAGAAACACGACTCAGTACTGCTCACATCATCGCAAATAGCAGCGATATGTTTCATTACCCTTTTTATGTGGCTTTAGACACGGTTAATATGGTCTATGGTTAACGGTAGAGAGGGTATTAACGTCTAATTAAGTGAACAGGGCCTTTTGGATGACTGTGATTATCTTCTGAAGAGATGGAAACATCGATCGCTGAATGCATCATATGGAAGACAACTATTTATTGTGTTTCTTTAAAGTATTAAGAAATAGTTAGTGAATCATACATTATTTCGATTTGTATGAAGGGATATTGCGGATATTTGAGTGCAATTGTACTCAGATGTTCATAAAACTACAGATTATACAATAACATTTGAAAAATTGAAATAATGTATATTTATGTAGGCCTATATAAATAAATTAGAAAAGGACGGGAAGTGAATACGTAATCCTATATACTAGTAATTGTCAGGCGATATATCAATAATTCTTCTAAGACTTCTTTTAGAATTAAGTGATGTTCTTTATTCCAATGCAGATCATGTTTCACCTGTAGCACGTAATTCCCATTCAGAAAACAATTCTCGATCGAAATCTCCAGATGCCAAATGTTGTTGAATCCGAACATGTTCCATCACCTAGAGAGTTCCTGTGGGTTAGATCTAGGGCCACAGTGTCAACAAGGTATTCCTCCGCGGAATACGAACTACATTCTGCAGGCTGACACGACCTCGAAATTAACCTCCATTTTACTAGCAAAGCTTTCATTCAGAGAAAATATGGCAAGTTATCAATCAAGTTGAAAAGTTCATTCACGGCACAATGTGCAACTCAATATATCTTTCGAGTGATACTTCAACGAGCGGTGCATATCAAACCACGCTAAGTCCTTAATACTGTTCTGATTGAAAGATCCGAAGATTACCGAAAATTGCTGATTGGCGTCCAGAGCCGTACGGGATCTGCACGCCTTGCAACCTTGCAACCGCCTCGGCCATAGGTTGGTAATTGTTTTACCAATGATTACATAACTTTGGCATCGGACAAAGGTCATTTTATTGTTGTCGGATATATATATATATAAATTAGCCATAGTTTTCAACAGTTAATTAAAGATATAACTTACAAATTAATAGTATCGAAGTGTGTGAAAGGTTTTGCATGTGTATATGTGCGTGGTATAGACAGCACCAATTGGTGTTCAGGTTGTGTAGTCAAGTGGATTAATTCTTCCCTACAGTGGAGAAAATGAGCAATTTAACTCGTGTATATAGGATGCACACGAAGAGTGCATGATACCATCAATCTATGTTGTCTATGCACCTGCATGTCCGTAGGTTAGTAGGATAACCGAGTAGAACCATAGTGATGGAACCACACCGACGATGCATATTATAAAGCGATATTTCACATGCTCTTCAAAACGTGCATACATGCACCTTCCGACCTCATATTGTGATTTGTCAATTTGGACGGCCGTTGTATGAACAGCATACAATTGTACAGTCGAAGATAGTGAGAGGCTGGAACGGAAAATAGACTCTTTCATCTACATGACAGATACAGGGCAACAAAAGGTCATGACCTCCGACACCGCTAGTATATATCTGTGTTCTCCTTAATTAATTTTAATGAATGCGTGTTTACAATTTTAACAGATCAACTTCGGAGGGGGGTCGGGCTTGAAATCCATTAGCATGGGGGTACTGCGGCTCCCCGGACCCCGGCTCTAGAAGCTTGGTCAAGGGGCAGGATGGTTTGTGGAGCCACACAGCTGGACCATACGCCACGTGCTTGATGTGTTATTCCAATCACTGTACCGGTCAGCGATGACCAATGCGCATACTGACCAAAACACACTCCAATCACGAATCATTTACTCAGGAAAACAAGCACAATTAGTTAGTCAAACATCACACGATGGTTGTACCGCTGACCGCACACACTCTACATCAGATAGTCGACTGGGCATAACCAATTAGGACTGGTTCCATCTTTTAGTCTTCAGGGCAGTTGGCGCGTTGCACCCCACGAACCCAGTCTTAAGATTATTTATGGCGATGCACCGAAAGAGCACGAACTTCTCGTGGATTCTGATTATTTCCCCCCCTATCACAACGAGAGGGCCATTACATTGTATGTAGGCGTATTGTAGTCAGGGCGTAAACTTACGGGAATGCGCCATGCTTTGAATTGATCGTAACAGGAAGTACGTTAAGTCTCGAATTACGAGTACGACCACTTCCTAACACGCAACCATACAATAATCTGGAGTTACGACTCCGTCGCGCTAAGATCGTTCCGTGGAAAAGAGGCCTTGGCCCAGTTCCAGAGAACAATCGTAACTTTACGAAGGCCGTAACTCATATGCTTTAACATAAGTTACGACTCTCGTAGCGCTACGATCGTTCTGTGGAACGGATGCTAGGTCCCCAGATTACGAAGCTTTCTAAGTACGATTTCATGCTCAAGCTCATATTGTTTTTATACGGGGATTTGTGAACAAACCTTTGAATTGAGCATGAAATCGCACTCAGAAAACTTCCATAATCTCATGGCCAGGTCATGCAAGCGCACGAATAGTAGGCCGATATACTCTACATACATACATGAATAGTAGGCCGATATGCTCTACATACATACATACATACATACATATCAATGCTTTCCTCTCGTCTCAAATTGGGAGCCGAGTTAAGTATCGTTTTAGTGGTCGTATCTCTCAATGCGCTGGGCATAGTTCCCAGTATAATGTCGTCTACACAGTGCAGTGCATCATCTTCCACGCATTCATCAATTGTCTGTGCGTTGACCTTCCGCAGAGATTGGCATGGATGTGTCATGTATTAGTACCTCAGTGAAAACCAGCCATTGATTCCGTCCTCATGTCAATTTATTGGCATTCCCCGTCAACATAAACCATAGCGCTGAATGGCAGGTTTGATCAATCATACACAGCAATGTTATTAAGCAAAGTTATGGCAAAATAGCATGTGGCATTAGATATTCAGGTAAAAGTGATTCGCTTCACTTGCATGCGCATGCATATATCTATATATATGTTGTAGGTTCAATAGAACTGTCATTGAAATCCAACTGGATAATGTTGGTGTTAAGCACTAAATACTAGTATTATATTCGAATGAATTCAATTGTCATTGAAATCCAACTGGATAACGTGGGTGTTAAAACTATTTATACGAGTATTATATTCGAATAAACTGTCATCGAAATCTAACTGGATACGTTTGGTGTTAATTATTCACTAAACACGAATATTATATTCGAATGAATTCAATTGTCATTGAAATTCAACTGGATAATGTTGTTGTTAAGCACTATAAAAACGAATATTATTTTCAATTGAAATGTCATTGAAATCAACTGTACAGATGTTTGTGTTACTGGTTACATATTTTAGTATTTACGTGGACTATGGGATGGCCTATTAACTGAACACACCTAGAGTTTTAAAAGAAAACATACATTAGTTTAAATATCCTTAAAGTGTATCTACATTTATAGCAGTGGAAGTGTTATTGTCACCCACATGTATTAAAATAACTATATGCCCATGTCTGTATATGGTAGTTCCGTTAGCTGATAACAACACTATGACGCAACATAGACCATTGCCATACTTCCTATTACATTGTTCATTACTGGAGTCGTGTTGCACATTCCAGAACGTATGCCATACGACCATCAGCTGACTTGGCAGGTACATATCCTAAAGAAGACATAGTACTAGTAATCTAGGTCTTCATATAATTAGTACTGACAAGGCCATGCGATCTGCAGGTCGTGAATAGGGACCGTAAGTTGACACGAGATAGCCCGAGATTCATTCAATATCCGGGAACATAAACGGGTCAAACACCT
>JAUTBX010020015.1:0-12500 GCA_032361465.1 Lepetodrilus tevnianus | reverse complement strand
CACTCATTATCAGTACCAACCATGGTTTATGGACATTACCATTATACCTGCTTGCTGTGGCTTCTCATCCCATAGTAAACATACCACTTTGTATTCCTAATGTACAGTTATTGTCCTTTGTTTATCAGTACCGTGGTTTATGGACATTACCATTATACCTGCTTGCTGTGGCTTCTCATCCCATAGTAAACATGCCACTTTGTTTTCCTAATGTACAGTTATTGTCCTTTGTTTATTCATACATGGTTCATGAATTACACACTGCCTGCTTGCTGTGGCTTATCATCCCACAGTAAACATACCGCTGCAATACTGCTCACCGATGTAATTTGTTCCAATCCTCATCTTGCTCTCTCATCGATGCCAGGAAGTAGTCTCATTGCCTCATGAAGAGGCAGTAACTTAGAATACTTTAATGATGATCGAGTTCTGCTCAGATTAGAATTGATAGCCATCCATTATGACTGCAATACCTGCAAGAGATGCCATGGCAACCAATAAATTATTATAATCCTATTTTTTAAATTCCTTTTGTACATGTATGTATTGCAATGTTTGTTTTCATGCTCTTCCGCAAATGAGGCTGTATGGTTTTCGCTAAGTCCTTTCCTCCGTAAAGATGGATTGCTCGATATTCTAGCTGTGGGGAGACACGTTGTATGTAAATGGTGATTACTTTCTGTATTCAGTAAATCCTCTGGGGGATAGTCAGAACTGAGGAACGAGGTGTGAGAGGAATATTTTTCCTTTTCAAATTCCCTGGGTACCTTTAACTATTCTTGCTGCTGGCAACCAAAGATTCCCTAGAAAGTCCAGGGCCCATATTCTCGAAACTTCTTAACTAAGAACTTCTTAGTGAGGAAAGATCTCTTCACAAATTGACATGAGCAGAAACCCAGTTAGGCAAATTCTTAGTATTTACGAACTTCTTAGGACTTACGAAGTTTCGAGAATACGGGCCCAGGTGATGGGTGATGCTGCAGAAAGAAGAAGCATAAACGTAAATGAATGGTATCATATTCACACTATTTGCATGCCAATTGACAGTGTTGGAAATTCAGAGATAATTAGGGGGTCATTATCCATAGGCCCAGTGTTAATGGTGGTAACATCTGTACATTTCAGGGGGTCGCATGGATACCCTTAACATTGCAGATTTTCAAATGACCACCAGGGGTGCGTTCAAAGACACAAGGGCATGCAAGCGGCTTACACGCAGCTTACCAAACTAGCCACTGTCTCAAGAGTCGTGTGAAGCATATATGGGACAGGGAACCAGTTTAGCTAAGCAGCTTAATCTGCCCTGTACTCATTGAATGCACCCCAGGACTCCATCTATTTGGAACACTACATTGAGGTGCGTCACTCTCGAATTCCTTGACCAGCAGTGACGTACTGAGCTGTGTTAAATGAGTTCTGATGACAACTTGGACCCATTAGTGAGTGAGGTGTCACAGTTAGTTATCCAGGCATCAGACACACTTTACAGTTGGGTAAATATTGATTTGAGTTCCACGACCAATGATGAAAACTGTCTTTAGATGCATTGCATTTGAGCTCTCGATACTTTCAGCGACACATACTATTTGTCGCCTATGGTTGAAAGATTCCTGCTTTGACGTAAAACAATAATTCACTCACTCACTATTTGTAATCGTGTCAGGATTTCACTAGGGAGAGTGTCCAGTATTCAGGTCGGTATTGACATGATGCTAATGTCAGTGAAAGCTCTGAAGACTGAAGTTTACAAGGGCTTAGGTGAAGGCGTTACCCTGAGGTGTCCAGTTTTTATGGTATCCTACTACACCAGAAACTGTTGAAACAATACACTTTAATTAGCTATCATCACAAGACATATAATACCACAAAGGTATATCAAATAACCACAAGTCATGGTTCTGCAGATTATTTTACTGTAATGCTGGTGCATAGAACTAATTTTGGGAAAACCAAACATTAACAAATAACTTTGAAAAGTAATTATTTTATTTTTTTATAATGAAAAACAATTGATCTAATACTCAATTTAGCATTGTGAGAAATGTCCCTGGCTAGTGGGCTAGTGTTTATTTCAATCCTTGATACCACTAGAAGTCAGACTTTGTAAAGTATGGGCATACATTCCTTGGAGAAACGGGTCCTTTATATCATTGTAGAGCATCCACACTGAACCAGCAGTTATACAAACCATATCACATGTCGTACTACTAACTATTCAACTGGAATATGTCCCTACTGCTATCATACGTCATACTACGAGACGACAGGTCTTGTAAAGTACGGGCATACATCCCTTTGGAGAAACAGGTCCTCCGTATCATTACAGAGCATCCACACTGAACCAGCCGTGGGTGTAAGCTGCTCATTCCACTCACAGACACCTCTACATCATCCCGAGCAGTTCCACAAACAGGGGACAATTGATTGCCTCTCATTAGGTGCAGTGGAGGAAACCTTGGTGGCAGATCTGTTATTGTAGGAGGCCTTGCTTTCTTTACACAGCCTTTAACTAGGATGAACTGTACATGTCATCAGATAGGAGGCAGATGCATTCGTCAGAAATATTACAGTTCTGGTTAACATCTCCAGTGATTCTCAAAGATTCTTCTCATTAGTCAAAACAACACCGTAATTCTTCAACTGAAAAATAATAAAAGTACCGTAATAAAATCTCTCGTAGGTCATGGATTCATATTGGAGTTATCAGTGTCTGTGTTGATATGATATTTGATTAGAAATATGGTGAAGATTTTCAATATTGCAAATTTCATGAAAATGTCATTGCAATTCTAGTGACTATTCTAAATGTATTGAAGTTCGTATAGTTCTAAATATAGCAAACTTTATGAAAATCTCATTACAAATTACAAATTTAGTGTATGTTACAAATCTGGTGTATGTTCAACATGTTTTTAGTTTGTCTAGTTTTCAATATGAGATATTTCATGAACATTTCATTGCAAATCTAGTGTGTGTTATCCATTTGTACAAATTAGTATTGTAGAATCATAGTCATGGGGAATAAGGGAATTGGGTTTCATCGGGTTCAAATTAAGATAGTAACGCAATGTGTTCCTGATGTGTTAACGGCAAACACAGTAGCACAGACACCATACAGGTACTGTGCTGGGAGTGTTCCAGTGTCGCAGGAAAAGAACCCAGCACTAAATCCATTAGGAAATGATAACTGCCTTCATGATTGATGAGTTGTCGACTGTGAAAAAAAGAGGAATGGATTTTTTTTCGAGGAATGACATAACCCATGAGACATTGCTGGATTTGGTAACACTGCGGTAACCCAGTGGTAACTCTGTGGTAACCCTGTGTTGTGGATGGTTTAGGTGGCATGGGTGTGGAGTTTTTGGTGTGGATTTGGCAGCGGCTTGAAATGAGGATAAAGTAGACAAGTGAGAAGTCTAAATCAGAGTTACCTCCCGTGAAGTCCAGATATACGGACATTCCTTTCTCTTGCTGTTGGTCTCATTGGCTATGACTTTTTCCGCTTCTTCCAGATAATATAGGTGTGTCAGTTGGATAAATCCAGCAAATTTGGGTCAATGTTACGATGTTTGTTTAAACATCTGATTTTAATTTATTGTGATCTGTCTAGGTTAAGTGATCATTACTTTCGTTTTTTTATCTATGTGTGTAAACAGATGATATATCTTAATTCACCCATTTGCCAGAGTTGTTTTCCCTTTTGGATGTTTCGAAATGAGACTTGCCTGCAGACTCGTAATGTCGTCTCGTTATGTTCTACACCATACAGTAAATGTTTACAAGTTTAGTTTATTTGAACTATAATATTGATAACAATTATATGGACAATAATCAAAATAATAATAATAATAATAATAGTAATAATAATAATAAAAATTATAATAAAATAATGATGATGATGATAATGATAATAAAAATAATATGTCCTCTAATTATATTTACAATATATATATACAATAAATAATATGCTTTTTAAAGTTGATCTATAACAATGAAATTATTTGTTGTTATTGCTGTGCAAGTGTAAGTGGAAGAGTTCTTTGGGTGCTGGAAGTAAAGGGGGGGGGGGGGAGGTGACCCACAGCAGGGTTGCCCGGCAACGACAACGTGTGGTCAAACTAATCAAGTTCTGCCATGTCCAGACATTCCTGGCCATTCATCTGACCAGTGTCCAGGCTGCCGTGCACTCCATCTCTGTCCTTGTCATTTATGGTCATGCCGCCAGCAACCGCCTCCTTAATGAATATCTGTGATTCCTGGCATCTACACAGGAACACTGTACAGGCCGGTGCAGAGGCCGGTGCGTGTGATGGAAGTTGCTCGTACAGGATGATACACGTTGTAGGAATTACCACATCAAAGTTGGTAATGGCCGCCTGTCTTTTGTCTCCAGCCGTTGCTATGGAAATAGTTTCAGGGGCGAAATTATGGCAAATGTGAAGGGAATATTGTGTTATCCAAAAGCAATCATATTTCTAATCACATACATTCTGCTCTGGCATGACTAGAGTTGGACGCAAGGACAAAGTCCTATAATGTCTTAGTTTGATCATCGCCAAATCTGTCGGAACTGGTCGCTGGAGACGTTTGATTGGCTACGGCAACATTTCAATTTGCTGAAGTAAGCCGCGAGAGCTCTGACAGTGGCTGAAGGATTTCGTGAAGGATAAAAACATTCTAATTATCAAAGAGCATTCATCAAGAATGACATAATATTTGATCATACTTATTTGGTGGAATATCAATATTGAAAGCCAAACTTGATTTTTGTTTCATTTCAAAATTAATTAAATGAAATCGTCCAAAATTACTTTCTCTTCTTGTGATAATCCACACTACTGTAGAATTGTAATTAAATTTCCTGACAGTGCAACTAGTATAATCTTGTCAAATATTCCTTCAAACTCAAGAATTTTGGAACTGTCGACCCAAGATTTCATCTAAGAATTGCAATCTCTGTTTTCATGTCTCGTTTCTGCATCATACTCTTAGTATATCAGATAATAATAATAATAATAGGACACATATATCTATAGCACATAATTCCAAGTGTAATGCTTACTCGGTGCACAAAATAACAACAATAATAATAATACTAGGACACATATAGCGCATAATTCCAAATGTAACGTGTGTTGAAAGTGCACAAAATAATATATAAAATGTAATCGTTCAATTTAATCGTCAATGAAGGCTTTGTGAAGTGTGTCCCCAGATGCACCAAGCGTACATGCACGTATTTCCATATGGCTCACTCAGAGTAATTATGATGGCCTTCTTACGCTAATTGCCTGGGCGGCAGGTATGTATGTATATATGCCCGTCTTGCTAAGAGTTATGAAGCACTGGGGAATCAATTGGGTCTCGTGTGATTGTAAGTGCCATATCCCTGCCATGTCTGCTCACTATGCATGTGACTAAGTCAGAATTAGAGTCGGAATCGGAGTTAGTCAGAGTCGGAAGGAATCACATTCAGCCAGTCAGTCGGAACTTTTCCTTGAAGAATCTTAACAAATCGGATGACTTACCACACACTCATGTTATTTTCTAATTCATTTTCTGATTAAATTAGCATCAGATGTTTTTTGAATCGAGTTAAGGGTTTAAGGGTTCCGTGGTTAGGATTTAGATTTCGGGATCTGCTTTCGATCAAATTAGATCAATGGAGACATTTTTTGGCATCAGGGTCTGCTTCCACCACTGATCATTGGCTTGCCTTTCTGACCTACCAGATAACACCTATTCTAATCTCTACACAATGTTAATTATACTTTCGAGAGGCCTGCTCCATTTCTCCACTGTATGGGTTCATGTTCTACCTATATCAAGAGAATTGTACAACGGTACGCGTCGTGTTGCTGACATCTTACGATGTTCCCAGATTTGAAGACAAAATTACATCTCAAACCTTTTAGTTACGACGTTTTCTGCTCGAGTTTCATATGGACCCAATAATCAATTTGGTCACACATCTATCTCAGACAACGCCTACATAGATATTCAGACAAATGAGGTCTATTTTCGGTGCCGTGATAAATTGTAGCGCTTCAGGAGATCCGTGGAAATTTTTGCGATCTGGAATGTTTTAGGTATTTTTTAAGATTTATTCTCAGATGGTGTTCATGTATATTTACAGAAGAAATTAATTTAATTAAGGTGAGGTATGAGAATAATATGTTATTTCCATCGGTGTATTGTCAAAACATCCTTAGAGACAAAGCAGCGAATTGAGACATAGTGAAGTATGATATCTTTTTAGTATATTATGTTATTGATCATCGGCCTGAAGATATTTTTCTGAGAATGTTTTGCAAAACAAGGTATATTAATATATTGTGACTGTATTTATGACTGTCATTGTGACTATTTATGACTGTCAATGTGGCTGTATTGGAAGGCAGGATTCTCAATTAACTGTACTTCCATCAGGTACAGGCAATTATTTGACAAACAAGGTGTTAATTAAGTTTGATTTTTTTAAATAATGAATAATTAAGAGTACTGTAAAATAATGTAGCTTTATTTAATTCCATAATATATATATTTACAGAATATTTGTTAAAACATCAACTACATTTTTTTCATGAAAATCATTACTTTAAAATGGATGAATGATTCTAACTGCAACATAAAACAACTATATTATAACAGTTATATTTGTGGTTATTATGAAATATGTATATGTTCATGTCATAATAGTAAGGATCTTGCCCACGCATGAACTTTTGAAATAGTGAACCACTTTAAAAGTTGTTGTATTCCGTGATATTTTTCCAGATTGATCTGAATACAACATTGTGTGCTATTAAACCAAATGTATAACACACCGATATGTCCATAGTATGCCATAACTCTGCATTCACTTTTGTTGTTTGATTCTATTGGCTTGCGATTTCACCGTAACACACACTTTCACAGTTTCAAGAGGGTCAGATATTCCCATCCAACTGTTTCAATTACACCAATTAATGTAATAAATAGTATATTGGACATTCTACTCTATGCAGAGTGCCTACTTTGAAATAACTATTATTTATTCTCCCCTTTAAAGTACATACCATTATGAAATATTTTACAATGGAACTATAGTGTAACATCAAAGGGAACATTGTTTAATATCATAGAAATGTCAGCCGGTCATTTACCTTGGCAATTTCCACAAAACATTTACCCCACATCTCTGTTTATAATGATGTTTTCTTCAATCTTAATAACATTCAATTTCAGCGTATCGATTGTCCTTGTATTCATGTTCAATGAATCGAATCAGTTTATTCTGTAATAAAAACTAATTGAAACAAGTTCTTCCGAACAACATCTGCTTTCAACGGTATGTCAATGGCTGGGTTTATTGTTGGTAAATTGATATGTACTGGCTTAAGTATTGATACGTACCGGCTTAAACAAAGAGTTTTAAAGTTCACATGAAGCTATTGTGATGCGTGAGTCTTGGTGCTTGTTGCCGTGTTCTATTGTCCCTCCGATATGAAATCAATTGCAATAAGGTTGCTGCCATTGATGGGATTGTGGCTGAACTATTACAATATTTTATTGAATAATTGATCCGGGATTGCGTGATCTAATTGGTTTGCAACAAAGTCGTCTCCAGGCCGGTTGTCTTCTGATTTCCACGTGGAGAACGTGGGCTTGTATACGACCACGTCCTTCTCCGTATCAATGTCGCAGTGTGACATTTGTCATTCATCTTTGATCGAGTACCGTATCTTTTGTGAGCATGTGTTTAATCTTGATCTTACCGGTATTGGTAGTCAACACACACACACACACGCTTCTTGTGTCAGAATATGCAAGAACAGTTACTTCTATGCTCATCAAAGTTTGATAGGGTGTGACCCAAAGAATGTTATTTACATCAAGTGAAATGAATTGTTGTTATACCAACATAAACAGTATTTGACATTAGTATGCAATTAGGCTGTTTAATGCTTAATTCTGGGACACAAATTATTTTTTTATCAATTGTTTCTCTTTCATAGAAGAATGTAATTGTGTTATAGGCATAATATGTTTCACTAAAGCATACTATGGTTTCAGAAATACAATGCATAACTTTTCAAATGAAATACACCATCACCAAGATAGAATACATGTATTGAATAAATACAGACAATAATAGTGAAAATACACCATCACCAAGATAGAATACATGTATTGAATAAATACAGACAATAATAGTGACACCAGTCTAAATGCTTTTGCTTACATATTTAGTTACATATTTAGTTACATATTTAGGTCTAAGTACATATGTTTTAAAGCTATACATGTAGCAATTATACATGTGCCTTGATGTCTTGTGAGAATGTTATTAATAATAATAATGTGAACATAAATAATGCGCCAAATCCAAGCTCTAAAGAATGCTCCTAGTACTTAGTTATTAGGTAAATATCATCTTGTACAATGTTTTATATGTATACACACTGGTATGTTTCAATGAATAATATTCATTTTCTTCTGCTCTTGTTTCTAGAAACATACTGATAAGCTTTCTATTATTTGTAGGTTTGTATGGTTTGTTTGTTATTTTATGTCAAAATGCTCAAAATATTTCTTTTCTTTTCAGGTAAGTCAGACATGCCTCCTTCGCAACCATTGATAGATAGAGGTAAGGTGGGTGTTTTTCTGGGCAGGGGAATGCGTTTTAACGGCAGGCACTATGTGTTGTGCTATGTGTTGCGCTACGTGTTGCAGTATGTTTTAATGTCACATCAGGCATTGTTTCTGGAGGTGACTTCCTGTAGAATCAACTAATACCTGGGTTGCCTCTGCCTTCACTTATGGAATCTGTTCCACGCAGTATGCTTACTCTTGTAGCCAAGTCTTTCATATCAACCAGAACAAACTGGCAATATTGTTCAAGGTGAAGTTTGTTTGTCTACATGATGTCCAACATAAGCATTGCTCCATTAACCGTGGCTGTGGTAGTGTTTTCCCCCTCACTTTTTTGTTTGTGTTGGATCCAGTTCCGTTTCAGTATTTTCCCCACTTTTCTCATCATCAGAGGAGATTCCTGTTACCAGTGTTTAGCTATGGATCTAGTTCCACGGTATTACGACTCGCACTTTTCGCAATCATCCTTTACGATATATACAGTCTTGCGTTTTAGTTTCTTAAAATGTCCATGGCCTTAGTAACTCTTCCAAACAACATGGAACTCGCGGAAATACGACTGGCGAAATAAAAACGGTCGGATCCTCACATTGCGGATCTGTTGTTTACGTTACTTCCTGGTTTTGGCAAGGTGGGCTGGGCAATGTATTTCCTCGATTGCCCTCCTTGTTTATCGCCACCGAACACTGTCGCGGCTTTGTACGAGGCGGTTTTGTGAGATGCAATATGGACCAGCTCTGTATATACATGGTAGTTCCATTAGCTTAACCCTGGTGTTGCCAGGAGAGGCATGCATGGATGTTTGTAGAGAGGCCAGAACGAGACCCATCACCAGTATTGTCTTGCATTAAACCTGATATTTGGAGAATCTATGTCGAAGACTTAAATTGGCTCCTCAGTAAGTTGCCTGGTTACAAGATGGTCTCCGGGAGTGCTGTCATTAAGATAAAGACCGGTCTGTCTTTGAATGTCAAAACAAGGAAGACCTTTCAGTGATATAATTTGATGGATATTACCTATAAACCCGTTCTATGCTCAGCATGAGTAGGAGTCAGTTACAGTGCAGTACGTTGAGTTTGTATGATCATGGATTGACAATATGGTGAAAGTCAATATTTCTAAATTAATTTAATAATATTATGCAAGTACAAATAACAAAGACAATTAATTTTCAGTATGTAATGATTTTTATTTTAACATATTTTATTATGACAAATTCAAGAGGATCAGACAAAAGCAAAACACTTATCTATATATAATAAGTCCTCATTGGACTTGTCTTCAAACTCGACAAGAAGAGTTTTCCCCTGCATATTATCAACATTGATGTGTACTTGGGGTATTCTTTATGATAGATGATAATGGCCATGAATGACATTCTGTTGATGTACTATTAAAGTATTCAGTCATTATAATCTGCAATACCATCAAGAGGTATTCTCGACATGGTACTGAATCAATTCCCGCTATGACGTAAAACAATAATTCACCCACACTGAATCAATGAAATCTTTGATTTTGTCTGATACAATCAGGGTCAATACCTGAAAATTAACAACCAAAGTTTTCAATTTAATACCATGGTTTTTGTGTGATTGATGGGTGTACATTTTCTGGATGATGCAATAGCTTACATTACAGTTAGGGTTTCTCAAGATAGTGAATGTTTACACATCTTCTTTGAGGTTGATTGATTGTTCTAAACTACATCAACTATACATTTTTGTGTTTAGAGTATTTCTATTAATCTTTTACATGCTAAGAGTCCTTGATACGAAAATTGTTCCACCGATGAAAGATTCCTTGTCATGGCATCTTCTTGATTATTTCTAGAAATATATAAGAAACATGGATCAAACGTAAAACTGTTCCCAGGCGCTTCCATCACTTTAATATCAGGAAGCTCACATAAAATATTGCTTGACCAAGACTCCTCTAGGCCAAGTAGATTTACAGTATCCATTTCACTGGCAGTGATGTTATTGTTGATTACGACTTGAAGTACTAGTGATACAAACCATCGTCTATTACCATTATATTACGTGTTTTGAAGTGGAAATAATTTAACTGATGAACTATTTGATAATATTAATAATAATTGAAACAAATACTGAATGAATTGATCTAAACAGTTAAGCATGATTACACTTACTGTAAATCACAAAATAAATGCTTTACTAATTTAATGCGATCTCTAGATTTTAGACGTAAATGCGACACCAATAAAATGCGAAGGGTCATGTCTCTCTTCATATTTTTCACCCAAATTTACCGTTAATGCACAGCAATTAAATGCGATAATACGGAAGTCGCATTTTTCGCATTAATATTCTGCTCACATTCATTTCATGATTTACAGTAGGTGAGAAAGTTATACTGAACAATGAAAACTACTTTATGCCTAAAATAAATAACTACTCTATAGTGTTACTCGAGAGATACTGTAACTATCTAGATAATGTTGTAAGCTGTCTTATGACTATGTGAGAAATGCTAACTGTCTGAAATCTTTTGTATCATTGATCTGACTACCGTAACTTACAGTCACAAAAATATGCTACTAATGCTGCAATCGGCAGTGCTCGTATTTACAGTAAATACGATGTTCCGACTCGTAAATGGCGTTCGAGGCACCTTCCTAGTGGTATTTACTACTTGTCAACTCGTTGCTAAAATAGCATGGTCGTGAAGTATAAATATATAGAAATATTAAATTAACTGACCTTCTTTAGTGTTGGTGTTCCCTCCAGGATAGTAGGTAGTAAGTATGTTGAAATGTCACCTGCCGCGATCTGTAACTATGTCAATCTGACTTAATCATAGTGGACTACAGTGACCTTTCGTGGTTGATTAATGGCTAGAATTCTCAGCTTCTAACCCCTCAATCTGAGCACGTCATTTGCATACCAGACACGATTTCTGATATATATTCTTATGATACTTAATGAGATGCAATAGTTGAAGTAGTGTCCTCAGAAACATGCCAGTCTTATTACCAGTATGCAAAATAATAATAATAAAAAAATAAATAATAATAATGTACGTACACATTTATTTTGAACAATTCCACATTCGAAAGTGCGTATAGCACTACATTATTACCTCAGGCAATAGATCAGTGTGCTCTCATTTGTTTTCCTTCTCAACTCCATGGGGAGTATAAAACTCAAAGCTGCCTTTCAAAGCTCTAGAAGGTTATATGATTTACATGCCCATATCATCCTTCCGGGTACCCATTCTCTGCTGGGTGAAGATGGGCACATATGATGATGTGTATTAGTGTTATCATGGTTATCATGTAACAGACTTGTTCTGTTCATACTCATAATTGCTATTGTTGGTATTACAAAGGAAATTAACATATACCAAGAACAAATGTGAATAAGCACTCCTAAACTATATATAATTATTAGCACAGCGGTTATTGCATCGGACTTTCAAATTGCATTTTCTGAGTTTTAACCTAATCCAGGTACAGCTGCCACCTGTGTTCTTGTTCCTACATCACAGTGTTTAGACATAGTTACTGTAGGGTTTTTTCCCCACCATATGCAGCTCATTACAACATCTATATAATCCATGCTCAGTAAACAATGGACAGTTAATCAGGTATGCTTATGAAATGTCTTAAACAATTAAAGGGATATAACTCTTTGTGTTTTCTTCTGATTGTTATGAACGCTTCCACTGTCCCAGGTAAATTTGGACCAGTTACATGTATATTTTACTCCACTTCATTGTCAATGTTGCTGGCCTCTTACAGCTCTTAGCATGATACTTCACTGATATGTGACAATATTAATACAAACCAGACTGATCAGCTTTATGTTAAGTAAATGATGTAATTATGGAATTTTCGTAATGTT
>JAUTBX010020014.1:0-11982 GCA_032361465.1 Lepetodrilus tevnianus | reverse complement strand
TATATAAATATATGGTGGTTACTACATGAAAGAATAGAGACCTAAGAAATATATAAATATATGGTGGTTACTACATGTATGAAAGAATAGCGACCTAATAAATATATAAATATATGGTGGTTACTATATGAAAGAATAGAGACCTAAGAAATATATAAATATATGGTGGTTACTACATGTATGAAAGAATAGAGACCTAAGAAATATATAAATATATGGTGGTTACTACATGAAAGAATAGAGACCTAAGAAATATATAAATATATGGTGGTACTATGTGACATGACACTGGATTGCCTACTTCCCATGACAAGTATTTAAGCATTACTTGTCCTATGGCCACATTACGACAAGATGAAGTAAATATACCTAAATAGCCAAGAGGCATAGTTCACATTTGACATGTTTAACCCCCAAAGATATTAAATCATAAAATATAACCATAATCCCATAACGGGGGTGCTGTGTCTCAAATATTAAACAAATAATTACCATAATATCCATATTACAGTAAACCTGTCTGCGACTATTATGGTAGTGACCTTATGATGACCGTGTGAACTTTAATGTCAGTAGCTGCCCATCTCTAGGTGTTTGAAGGTCACACAGTTTGTTACCGTAGTGCCGTAATCACACCTATACCACAATGTCTTCTTAGAAACAGGCCAGAAACATGTAAGATTACAAAATGTCAGATTGCAATCATTTTAATATTAATTACATGGTAAAAACACTAACAGATCCTCCAATTCATTAGCGCTGCTTAAAAGAATAGCGGTAAACATCATTTAGATTAAATTTGTTGATGTAAGAAAATACATGTAGTTGAATTATCCATAAATATAAAATATATCAACAAAGCATTAAATATCAATGATTTGTTATTATTTCGTAAAAGTACATACAATATTTCTCAAATTGTAATAAATTGTGAAGAACAGATTTAAGTATGAAGAATGAATTGGTGTACAAAGACGGTCATTAAATCCTAGTTTTGTTATAATGCACTAAAATTGGCACCATACAAAAACAAAAACACACATGTCTTCTTTTAGAAGTGTCTGCTCTTCTTTAATAGATGTTTACGAGTCATATTTCCTGTGCTTTAAATAAAGTGTTCGATATTATCTCGGCTACCTGCAAGATTTGCATTTGAAATGGAATAATAACAAACAAATAATATTTCCAAAATACTTCCTGTCTATCTGCGAGACCAGCTTTAATAAAACAAACAGTTAAACTTGTTCAAAGTTAGCAGGTTCTGGGTTTTGGGAGACATCACACATTTATTTGATTATCCCTCGCCGGTCCATAACACACATTTGTCTCTGGAGAAAACCCAGGATCAAATATAATATTTATACTGGACACAATACTGTAATAATACTCGTAAAACTCTCTCGTTAAATTAAATAAATAAGCTAAAGCTACAAGAATTTGGGGAATTGTTTCACGTGTATTCCATAAGATTGACTACTTCTTTGACATTGTTGCCTGATTGTTTATTTTGAGGTAAATATGGAAACATCGTGATAATATGGAAATCAATATACATGAACGCTATGTATACAGTAAAACATGTCTAATGATCTGTGAATATGAGTTTGTATAGAATACTGTGACCATACAGTACGCAAATATTACATACATCGGTATACAATATTGGCAATATACACCCACTTCTATTTACACTTATATAAACTACACCCAACATACAGTCACGTGTCGCCCGTCAACATAATCTGTGGACTCAAAAATGTTGATCAATAACCTATAAGTTCCATGCTTAATCAGCCACCAATATGTAATCGTAGGACCAGAACTAGTCATTCATGCATCAGCGGGCACCGTAGCATGACCATCTCACAACAGGTGAGCACGTGGCGGAATGCAGGTAGGAAAAGTAGTATAGTACTACTGCCTGCTTAGCCTTGGTAAACGTACTAGCCCGTGCACTGGCCGGGTACCTATATCAATATGGAGGAAATGCAGAGCTCACGACTGCATAGGAAACTACTCGGAGAGTATATCGACCTGGGTATTATTGTCGTACGAACAATGAAGTCGCACAAAGGAAAGCACTGGAAATAATTAGCTGTGATTTGGCATTCATAATTGTTGGCATTCTCTCATGTTCTTGGTCATTGTTAATGCATTTGTGGGCTCATTCTTAGAGTACGCGAACTACAACAGAAGCCCCGCCTAGTACATATAATAGATACTTGATAGCATATCCATCACCATATACATCAAATAATGAATAGATAAAAAAATATAGTGACCACCATAAGCCTATACCAGGGCTGTATCTCCATAATCGTAATCCTAGCTGAATATCTTCTTTTTTTCCATGCATAGAAATGTATATACTTTCTGTTGGTGTAGAACCGGATCCATGAATTGGACCCAGTATTGTTCAGAGTGGTGCTTGCAACTGCCCCGGCCTAGAGGACATTGTTGTAGAACACAATCCCACAACATGCACAAAAACCTAGACCACACAATGCCGTACAGGTATGTTTTACAGTACACAAACACAGCATGTGAAATCCTTACCGGTCAAGTGAATTTTCATGGTCAAACGGATTAACCCCACATCTACTAATTTGGGTCCATTATTGTCATTAGCAATCCAACAGTATCGCAGCAACAAACATGAAATCACAGAAATATTTGATAAAAACTTTATATTTTTATTCACAATATAAATAAGGATTTGATACAAGCAATGCCAACTTAGGATCTTGAAAGAAATGGACATTTATTAACATATATCAAAAATATGAAAAATTTATGAAAAGATTAATTCATCTGATAATAATTCTAATAAGGGTTGTCATAACCACAAATTGATGAAAATGTGTAATATTGAAACAAATTTTGTGTTAAAAAAACCAGGAAGACATTGCAATAACCACAAACATCGACAACACGAATGAGCAAGATTTTGACGGAGCTGACGGGACCAGGATTAATTACTGCCTTAATTTCACAAATCTTGCCTAAATTCCAATTATCTGCAAACCCGATTTCGCATGCATACACGAAGGCTTTGATCGCAAATTCCCGTTGGATGTTTACTTGGCAGTGGAGGGGTTAACGTCAGGTTGGTGTTGTGTTGTGATGGACAACCTGTGTGTTTGGTGTTGAAGTGGACTCCATCCTAGGCTCCAGCACACAAAGCAATCTCAAAGCTTCATCACTGTAAGTAAAGACGGCATCCATCACACGAAGCAACCTCGATGCTTCATCATTGTAATGAAAGCCAAGACAGAGCATGGGCCCCAGAAATGCCAAGATGGCTTCCTGCGTTGCCGTGACCTATGTAGGTATGGAAGCCCGACCTCTGACAACAGGATCTCCCTCTAGAAGCAGGAATACCTCGGATGTACAACTGTCCGGGTTATGGACGGTGTGCGGAAGTCGGTCCCGCGACTGGGTGTGTGGTCGCAGCCGCGGTCACTCACGCCTAATTGGTCAACGGTCAGCCGACGGTGAAATCTGTCGAACACGTGTTGCAAATATTTGGAGGCTACGTGTTTGTTTATACAATGTATCTTGATATGTGCATTCGGCCGTATATATATGCCGAGATGAGAGCTTCCAACAAAACGTATGTGATGATCAAGGTCGGGATCTCAAAAATATTTGTTCTATACATTACAAGCCAACACTAAGAGTTACTGATAATTTGGGCCTAAATCCGATATGGATCTATAGGCTCAACATACCATGCCATCTATTTAGTTATATTATTAGGAGGTTTATATAGAGACAAGTTAACATGGAATAATAAAAACTGATATATGAAACCAGACTAACAGATCTTGTCATAATGTTAAATATTTTCCATTAAAAGTAAGACATTGATAAAGTTATCTTTTTGACAGCTTAGCTACATGTTTTAAAGATAGAGCTCTGAAATAGACATGAGTAGGATTCTGACAGAATATAAAGATATGAGAAGGATTCTGAGGTGACAGATAGACATGACCAGGATTCTGAAAGAACAGATAGACTGTATTCTACGGGAACACGTAGCTATGAGTAGGATTCTGAGGTGACAGATAGACATGACCAGGATTCTGAGGGAACTGATAGATATGAGAAGGATTGTGATAGAACATATAGACATGAGCAGGATTCTGAGGTAACAGATAGCTATGAGCAGAATTTTGAGGAAACAGATAGCTATGAGCAGGATTCGGAGGGAACAGATAGACATGAGCAGAATTTTGAGGAAACAGATAGCTATGAGCAGGATTCTGAGGGAACAGATAACTATGAGCAGGATTCTGAGGTAACAGATAGACATGAGCAGAATTTTGAAGAAACAGATAGCTATGAGCAGGATTCTACAGGATCTCGTAGATATGAGCAGGATTCTGAGGGAACAGACAGCTATGAGCAGGATTCTGAAAGAACAGATAAGACATGAGCAGGATTCTGAAGGAGTACTAAACAGGAGCTCGATTCTGAGGGTTGTAAATTGGGGCGGATCCCTCCACAAACACACAGAATGAGAATGAACAGTCGCGGCTCCCAACAAATACACTGGGTCAACACTGTCTGACATTCTGCTGGGTCTGTCCTTTATACTGGCCGACGTGTGATGTTCTCAACTCTCTACAGCCTGCTAGCCTCCCTACACCTGACCACATCAGTTATACTGGCCGACGTGTGATGTTCTCAACTCTCTACAGCCAGCTAGCCTCCCTACACCTGACCACATCAGTTAGTGGGCAGTACATAACTAATGAGAGGATTCCAATATATGAACCCACGTTATCAAAAAATAATAATAATACAAATTCGAATAAATATGACTCAAATGTATTTACAAACTCAAGTTAAAAAAGTAATTAATTAATTAATTGCAAAAAGAAAGTATGCAAGTTGCAACAGCAATCACAGTATAAAAATATAATAGCGAAATATGCCAGCAATATTCCTAAACATGGGTCCAATAAATCCTGTAAATAACGCTATATAGAACTTAGATAATAATGTCGTAGTGAAATCCTGTTTCCTACTGAATATCAATGTATGAATGATAGAGCATCCAACACACGCACATTCATCCAATATCAACAACACTCCAATCACAATTCCTTCAAAACACAATGAACGACAACAAATATTTTATCAAGCCCAGTATTGACAGAGCGCAATTCCCTCCATAACATGTAGCACAATTTCATCATGTTTGACATAGATCAGTTCTTTTTCTGAGATAATCTCCTCTTGTTGCCATGACGGCGAGTGTCTCAATCAAAGGCATTCCTCTCATAGCGACAGGTGAACAGCTTGACTTGATTTCCGTGCCGGATCCCTCCCCCAAACCACATCTCTAGTTGGACAATTTGTACAAAGTAATATTAGCCTTAAATCAACAGAAATTTATATAAAAAAATACCCAGAAATGTCACATTTTTCAGGAAATGCACTCTTGGTTCACAGCGATATGTTGCTAGTGAAAGAAGATTGCATTTAGAGCTTTAAGAGAATGTTGTCCTTTAGAGCATCACTGAACTCGTAGAGCTTTAGAGCAGGCTGCCATTTTAGAGGTTCACTGAACCTTTAGAGACGTAGAGCATGCTGCCTTTAGGGGTTCACTGACCTCCAATCTCCGATATTTAAAATTTGGATACTTGGAGCAAGCTGACTGGACAAGGTTCCCCTTTTATGGAGGTCACACACCACCATAGTTCCACAGACATAGGAACTACATCACACATAAGTGGGTACCCATAAGTGGACCCACCGAGACCACTGACTGACAACACTTCAGTAATGAGGCAACATTGGACACACTGCAGCAATAAACAAGCAGCAGGAACAGCCTCTGCCCGTGTTTACTCAATAAACAGCCACGATTTGTTTTGTGTTACTGCAACAATTTCACAGTCCAAGATTACATCAGGCTTCATCTCAAACAAATGCATACTTATTCAGCTTGGTTGGAGAGTGATAAAAATAGAAAGAAGCGATGGTACAATAGTCATCATGGTTATGTTTCATTTCCAAGATGCTAACCTGAAGCTGATGATGACCAATACACTGACATTAATGTCTTAAGACCCAATAATGAGAAATAACTTAACTTGGTTGGAAATAAAATAAAGTAAGAATTGAAAGAATCTTGAATGTGGCTAAAAAAAACAATTAAAAAAAATACATATAAATTAAAATAATAAAAAGTGGTAGTTTCGTTATTATGATAATGACCATGATCATGTTTCCTTTTAAAGATGTTGTACAGCAGCTGCTTATAATCATATACAGTAACTATACCAGTACCTAACAGTTGGCCAAGGAATAAACACACACAAAATATTAGTCACGACCAATCTAATATATTTTCAGGAATATACAGTACTCTCCATAAATAGTAATTACTTAATTTGTCAAAAAACAGGATAGGTGTCGCTTTCATGTTAATATCTTCTGAAGGTATCGTCATTATCTGCATGATATCATCACTGACGTGTCGTTTACTTCTAGTTCTAAGACTGCCAAACATTCCAGTGCGAGCATTACCTCCACGAGTGGCCACTAAAACAGGCCATACATTACACGGAGTTGGCAATGGTCCACCCACACGAGTGGCCATACAGGCCCCAGGGTACTGCGTCAATGGTACGACGGCCACATGAAAGCAGCAATACCTACGCTAAGTGTTAGCTTTATCTACTTCATGTACCCGCTGGAGTGGCGGAGATTTGGGCGGCGGAGTATTTACAATATCTCCCATCACCATACATTGCTCCAGTTTTAAACGTACCCCAGCCCAAGTCAATGTTTGACATTCCTGTCTTATCAATTGTCCTGATTTACGATCGTTTCTGTCACAAAAACATGAATAAACCGAAACGTAATTCATACATTTTTGTTCTGGAATTGTTACGCGGAATTGAAAATATATAAATAATTAAACATTTATATTACACGTGCAATGTTTTAATACTATATGAGAAATGTAATCAGTTGTGGTAGTGACAAAAGACATTAAAGATGAAAGGTTGGCGAAGTGTGAACAACTCGTAAAGGTTAAGAATAACAAACAAGGCGGTCACCTCTCTCTGGGGTACTTGTTTATTTTTTTCAGATTTCAATGCCCCGACTGCCTGGGTGTGACACCAATCTTGACGGAGGTCATCTCCGGAGCCGATAACGAGATGACCTGGTCAGATAACAATAACATGCCGAGGCATCAATAGAACCTACGTTCCTGACTACTGACGGAAAAGTCTCAACAATTGAGTTTTGATTTCCCATTTTGACCAAGACAGAAAGAAATAACACTGGATAGAAAGCTGCTTGTGAGATTAATGCATCGTACGATCGTAAAGTATGACGACATATACGTATTTGAACAGCGCTTATATGGCAAACGGATCTACATCATGTGAGATTTTCTCAAATTCCACGTCAATCTGGCAACACCCTAAAAAAATGCTGACAAGGTGGTCCTTATTCGTGGCTGAAAAATACATTTAAATACATTTACGTAAATCACGAATAAATCCTGCGCACCTGGCATCACACGATCCGCAATAACCGCAATCCACCCGATACTCCCCGTATCAAGTTTACTTTCCTAAAGCCCAATCTCACCCAAGTCCATACTCTCGTGAGCCGAAGAACAAAGTGATGAATTATCATTAAGAATAATTACACCACTAGCCATTATCCCAATTGAAAACGTAGACAACGGATGTAAGTTATATCTGCCATGTTGTTGATGGAGAACAATACCTGTACATTTCAATAACGTATCCATTGTCGTCAGACATCGATACCAACCTAATACCTGTCAGAGAAAAGGTATGAATTCAGGTATCGTATGCGTAGGAATGACACGCTGAAGTAATGTGATAAGCTTATGTTACCAGAACATCCAGATTACTGATAAAAAAATAACCATGCATGCGCATCGTGATGAATGAATGTTGAAAAACAACATATGAATATTTACTATGCGTTAAATAAATATATATAAACTTGTACGCATTTATTTTCAAGTGAATCATTAATTATACAAGCCAAAAATATCCCGTCTTTCGTCATGTTGACATTGAAACATTTACTCTAGCTGGAAGTTATGGCTATTTTCATAGTTGACATAGACCCATTACAGGCCACATATAACAATGTCATAAAACCAGCAACAGCCACGTCAAACAATAAAGTAACATAAACCAAAATGATTACTTTCTTAACGACATAAATACTCAAACCTATTAACCCGAACCTAAATTTCACTGCACGTTATTTAAACTGTGAAAACTGAAAAACACATTCCAAACATTGTTTGTGTATAAAAACGAGATATCGAGATGAAGATCGTGTGCGCGATATTACATATGGTGGTGGTGACGGCCATATTCCTGAGATTTGGGAGTAGGCGGGGTGGGAGGAAACTTTCAGGTGGTCGCTGCCGTTAAATTCTATTTACTTCTCAGTTCTCAATAACTAAAGCTAAAGTTTCAAGTCTGGATCAAAAGAAATCCTACGTAAAATGAAAACATATACCTGATTTATTGATCAGAATTGGGTTATAGCTACCATGTTGCCTTTAGCAGGAAGAATATTAATATTCGTGAAAATAATATCCCTAAGCAATGTAAGAGTTTTAAGTTTATTGCCCACTGTAGGAATTTGTTATGACTTGCATATATCCAGAAATCATGTACACATTATCTGATATTTTAATACTTGCAAACAAAGTATTCAAATGCCTTACTTTCTGCAGAAATTCTGCAGATAAGATTGAACTCGTGTTTTTCGTCGCAGTGGGAATATTTCACCCATTCACGATGGAAATACCTACATGTAAATAACTAATGGAAACTATTAATATCTTGACAGCTAAATAATATTTATATCTTGAGTAAATAAATACTGATAATTTAATATTAATGGTAAATCTTTATTTACAGATAAATTAACTTATGTGTGATAAGTAATAATTTGAACATGAAAACGTTAACATTATTTATTCACTAAAATTGACAGCTATAATCTTTGCCACATTCTAATGCACACTACTACCATACCGAGTAGGTCATTAAGGCAAACAGACAGAGATTATATATCCCCTTGGGCAATTGGTTCATCTTACCAACATATAGGTGGAGCCTTGGGATAGGCCAACACACACATAAATAGCTGCCTATAAATAGTGCAGCTAGTTATATGGCATTAAAAGGCCCATTAGTTATAGCGAGTGATACCCCTATCCTAATATGCTACTACACACACAACTAATCATCCTTACCCCATATGTCATTATCCATAACGAAATATAGATGTTTGAGGCGTGAGGCATATCATAACACACAGGTTTCAATCCCATCATAAACAGTTTACAGCAGAAATACTGTAGAAATCGTGCAAAAAAGTACATCTCACTGATCATGACATGGGCCTGTGAAAGAAAGACAACACTATGTAAAATGTCCTAATTTCATCATTCTATGCATACAATTTATTTCCATACCAGCTACCAATGGAATGCAAAACAAATATCCTCATTTCTTAAACTTTCAGCATATAATTTATTTCAAAAACAGCTACCAACAGAATGCAAAATAAAAATCTTAACTTTCTGCATCACATTTATCTTTAAAACGGCTACCAACAAAGTGTGGTTAATCGTTGACAAGGTGAGATCTGATCTGGCTGATGGCAGGTGACTAATACCAGCTAGAAGTCACTGGACGCCAGCCAGACAGACAGCTTGCAGCTGTGTTTAACAGACTTACGCTTCAGTGTATATAATGTATTTTATCACATCGGTTATCCAAAGGTGCATATGCCTGGTAGTGGCAAGAATGCAAACTGTTCAAGGTTACCATCTGGCAATAAGGCAAATTGGACAATGTTACTACACTGGCAATAAGGCAAATTGGATAATGTTACTACACTGGCAATAAGGCAAATTGGACAATGTTACTACACTGGCAATAGGGAAAATTGCTACTGTACTGGCAATAAAGAAAATCAGGCAATGTTAATGTATTGGCAACAAAGCACATTGTGCAATGTTATTATACTGATAATAAGAACAATTGCTACTCTATTCAATTGGCAATCAAGAAAACTGTGTAATGTTACTATACTTGCAATAATGCACATTTGGCAATGTTACTGTTTGGCGTTAAGGCAAACTGGAGAACATCCGTCTTAGAAATCAGCAATGTTGTCTTGGCAAGATGGAAAATCAGGCAATGAGGCAAGTCTTACTGTTGGCAATAATGTAACCTAGGGCAATTATCATAAGCATTTGGCAATATGGCAAACCAGACAACGATGTTACTACGTTGGAAGTGTTATGAATCAGACAATGATGTTACTACGTTGGAAGTGTTATGAATCAGACAATGATGTTACTACATTGGAAGTGTTATGAATCAGACAATGATGTTACTACATTGGAAGTGTTATGAATCAGACAATGATGTTACTACGCTGGAAGTGTTATGAATCAGACAATGATGTTACTACATTGGAAGTGTTATGAATCAGACAATGATCTTACTACGTTGGAAGTGTTATGAATCAGACAACGATGTTACTTTCAGATAGATAAAGCTATTCTGGCAATGTATACAACTCCTCCACATCAGTGTTTGTTTACATATTGTGCACGCACTTTACACAACTTATGCATTCCATTTTCTCTGCAAAGAAACTATGCTGATGAATTGAATGTAAACAAGTACATGTGTAAAATCACAACAGGGGATCTTTGTTGGCATATGTTCATACAAATGTCATTTCACTGTCTCATTGCCAGGAAATATTGAAAACTCTTGAAATATAACTAAAATATTAAGTATAATAATATACGGCTGTCTGTTCCACTCAATATAAACTACCAAGCTTAGCATGGCCTTTTGCTGTTGGGGGATGCACTGATCACCTAATAGCCTGCACTGTTCAGCTTTCATGCCTTATTAGAAAAGCTAAAACACTTCCAGCATTCCAGCTCTTCTTGTTACAAGATTCTATAAATAATGACACATGATATAACATTCTAATTTGGCCTCTTTGTGGATACGAGAGGTTCGTGAAACAAAACCAAGATTACTGATCATCATGATTATATTCATGAAAATTAGTACCAGGAGTTCCAATGATACAAAAACAGAAATAATGGTACAAAAACAGATGAAGGGAGACAACTCTGGTACTCACCGCCTCTCAGAGTTGATGAGAGCGGCCAGCGTGTTCCTATTTAAGGTGACGGTATCAGATCCTAGCAGGTCGCCCATTGAACCAGCTGGAAAACAAATAAACAAAAAATTCTAATTAATTTCCATAGCAAAAAATGTCCTAATTAATATTCCTAAAGCAAAAACATAATCATAACATATTGGATTTTGTGACACCTGTAATTTAATACATACAAATAATTTGCTCGAATATTTTTACAGGGAACATCAAAACTGAAAGATTTTATGAGCACTTCGAGTGAGCGGCTTGTTTTACGTAGCAGCGGATGAGCGTTTTCAAACCGTGTCCATTGAAGGCTGTGTCATAAAATCACTACCATTATTGATAGTAACCTAGAAAATTGCTAAATAGGATTTCAATGTAAATGAGTAACTTTATGATTTCTTCAGGTTTAGAGCCTGATGCCGTTCTAGTGATTGGAATGTGAGATAGTGCAGTGTTAAATCATGGGACTCAGACCCAACAGTTCCGAGTTCAAATTCACCATTGCCTCAATTTTATATAAATTACATTCTAACATGATCGTAAAGTGAAGTGCTGTCTGTACTGTGGCAATGTAGTTATCATCCTTGGTTTGTCAGTACCAGCCGGTGCTTGCAGGCTTACTGCAACACCCAGAGCTATGGGTATTGCAGGTTTACTTCCTGTTCCAAGTTTTCTCCCTTTGAAACTGAAAAGCTGTATTATGAACGAAATAATCTTGACATGGGTCAAAAACCTATTAAAACTAAAAATGACTTA